>CAODLS013020903.1:0-15708 GCA_948243855.1 Flueggea neowawraea
ATGATCACGTAAAATTTTTCAAACGTTATCGTGAAGGAAATGGGTTTTCACCTCAACCAAGTAGATAGCGCATGTTCGCTTCATAATCATGTCGTTGCTCCAACTGCTATGATAAGTCGAAGCAACATTGTTGTAGATGCCGTTAAATAAGGTGATAATTTTGTTGAGTGTGTGCCATCTATTTTTAACGGCATTCCCATAACGTTGCTCGCTTGCCTTCATCCCGTGGTTGAAGCGTGCAACCACCCGCTTCCAAAAAGAGTTGGCGTTTTGGTCGTTGGACATTATGGGGTCTTCGAAAATAGCGATCCAACACTTAGCCAACTTGATATCGTGTGGAGGGATCCACTTTTTGTACTTGGCACCGACGTCGGGGTTGAGATTGCTTAGACCAATAGTGGGCTCAGGGGGTTCATTTCAGGAGTAGGAGAATCCCCTTGGGAACCCGTCGTCGAGCACCTATTCAACAAGGGGATATAAGGATTATTTTGTGAAAAAAAATTGAATGCAAAATTTTGAAAATTACCAAAATTGGAAAGTACGAGTTGATATGGAAATGAGGAAAATGAAGCGTTGTGATTGAATTGATAGTTCTTGGAAGAGGAAAAAAATTAATGGATTATATTGAGAATATTAGTAGTTGACAAAATTTGATGGGTTATTTTGTTAGGAGGATTGAATATTTTCATTGTTGTGATCCATAGTTTTGTGGAAAAAATTGGAGTGGGAGAAATTTGAGAGCATGAAGAGAAATTTTAAGAGTTGAGAGAGTTTGGGGGAGAGAAATGAGTATTTAAAGTGAAGAAATGATAGAAAAAAATGTGTTTAGTAAGTATTTATAGGAAAATGGGTAAAACTAGTCGTTATAGACCAAAATGATAATTTTTCAGCCCCTAACGATACTCCAACGGTAATATTACCGTTGGAGTAAATTTGACCGTTTGATCAAAATGATCCAATGGTCAGATTATATTATTTTTTTAAAAAATAAAAATATCAAGCTCGAGGCCAGTGAGCCTGCGGGAGGATGGGCTAGCAGACTGTCCACCGGGCTATGAACGGGCCGGTTACAGAGAGCCTTATACATATGCAATGCAACAATAAAGCCATTCCCATGTTGTTTTTGGCGGTTGTAGCTCAACCCCTTCTTTTTAATTAAGTTCAACCTTTTACTTTTGAAAAAATAATTTGGGGTCATTTCAAACAAAAAATACTAATAATAATTTTGGGTTTGTTAAATTTTAGTGAAATTAGTGGAGGAACTATTAATGTCAAATTTAGCCGCCAACTGATTCGTTGTATTAGTAGATTGATGATCTTTCAAAAGATCTCGAATTTAGCCCAACATGAGATTAAAATGGTTTAGAATACGTTGTGAGTGCTCATTGTGAATGCACACAGTGGCACATGTTAAAGTTATTGATATATGCGATGGGTCGAACAAACTAGCGAGCATCTCAAAAGCGAGACTCAGCACTGATGATGAGTGCAAATTCCGACTAAAAAAAGAATTATTATAAGAATTATTTTAATTTTGATTCTTATAATCAATTTTGATTCTCATAAATTTTTAAATCAAACAACCCGGAATGTTGTTGTTGAGCAGGCGAGCAAAAAGTCTAGCGGAATTGGGCGCTGACTGTTGAGATTCACAATTGAAAATTCTTAAGGTCATTAATGTGCACAGTCAAATATGTAACTTGTAGGAAACTGGGTACGAACTTTGGGCATATGCAGCGAAAAATTTAAAGGCTACTGAGCACATAATGTGTACCACTAAACCTACGGGAGACTGGCCACTAACTGTTGATATTTGCAGCAAAAACCTGAAGTTGGTATAGCTGAGAATGAAGCTTAAGAGAAATCGGGTGCTCAATGTTGGCACAAGAAAAAATATAGATTGAAAATCTAGATAATTTCTGAAAGTTGAAAAAAAAAATATGAAGCCTGAAGGGATGTGTAAATCTTCAAGAATTTTTGGAAAGTTAGAAAAGTTTTTGGAAATACTTGAAGAAATCCTGGAAAATGAGAATTTTTTTCAAAAATAGAAAATAATAATTAAATAAATTTATTAAACCAAATATAATATTGTAAAATGTTTTAAAAATAAATTTTCCATTTACATCTTAGAAGTAGGATCTTATTGACTCAAACATAAGAAGGACCTCCTATTCCTTTTCAATCTCTTTTGCAAGATCTAGAACACAAGATTGAAGCTCAAACTCAAAAATAGAGAATCATTCAACTATGATTCAAAATTCAAGACCTCAAGATTCGAAGCCCATAACTAAAAAATTGAACATTTCAAAACTCTTCGGATTTGTTTGGGAGAGTAGTATGCTTTGTATTTAGCATGTAGTAGTTTTTGTATGTTGTCAATAGTAAAAATTGAAGATGATGTGAACTTTTTTGTTTTATATATATGTAGTGAAATTTCATTTTAACCTTTTTTTAGTCCAATAATATAAATTTTAAAAAATAAATAAGGATACAATTGTAAATGTAACCTTATAATGCATTTAAATTGGTGTAGTTTAGAGAAAATGTTATATGTTATATATTTATTAGCACCAAACAAACATGTTTGCTATTTTACATGCTAAATGCTCTTAAAATGCTAAATACAAGACTTGCCAAACAAGTCCGAAGACAACTTCCCCATCAATAATGAATTCATTGTTATAGGCAACAACAAAAATAACAAATTTAATGAATTTTACTTATATTTAGTACTCAAATTATTAAATAAGTGATTCAAAAGAAACATTGTTTTTTCAACGTCAAGAAACAATAATATGTGAAATGAAGAATCATATATGTTAAGGGAATTTGAAAAATTTAACTCTTTTTTATTTGTATTTTGTGGCTGGAGCTTCAATTTCTTCAAGCTTTTAAATTGATTTATTTGTTTAGAATAGCTTGTAAAGTATAAAAGCAATTTGTTTGTAAAAAAAAAATTACACTCTCTCTACTTTTTATTATTCAGTTTATACTTCTATCAAATTTACCTCAAACATACCCTTGTTGTCATGAGAATAAGATTAATAGATAATTCAAACACAGTAAACAAGTATATTATTATGTATACACAAGTAAAGCTGTCAACATAAAATTTATTAGAAGTATAGGATATTCTAAAATTCATATAATTAAAGGCATGTACAAAATCACATGTATATATAAAAAAAATTGAAATGATCACCTCGTGTTCACTATCACTTGTTAATGAATTGCTGGTGATGCAACAAGAAATTGTTGTGTATTGAAAATGAAAGATTTCGACGGTCATTTTCAGAACATTTGTCTCAATTCCATGTTTTATTGCTCCGTTTGAGTGTTGTTTTTAGTTTATAGACCAAACAAAACGACCAAATGAGATCTTGCAATAAATATTGTGCATGAACATATCATATATATGAAGTTTTAGAAAGCAAACAAGTGAGAAGTTCGGTTTGGTTGAATGTTAGATTTTAAAAGGACACCATTAATGTTTGGAGACGCGTCATCTGTCGACATAACCACTTAGTAATGCAAATTAAATTAAAATATGTGCCCATACTAGCTGGGGAAATATTTACGAACAATTGGTTTATGAGATGTCATTTTAAAATTAGGTCTAATTCCGTTTCAAAAGAAATTTTATGGGATTGAAAATTGTTACAACCTTTTAAATATAATGAGATCTCAATTTCTAAACAATGCGAGATATATATATTATTAGCATAAAACATAAATAAATGAATGAATTGATCGTCAATAAATTTATGAGAAATTCTGTTTTTAAAATGCAAACCCACGGAAAGTAATTCTAATTTATATGCAAACACAGAAAACCTCTTCTTTTAGTTTTAATGGTCCTAAAGGTTGGCCATGTGGCAAAGTTGTTGTAGATGAGATCTTAAGGACACATTTTTATGGTGTCAAATAATATAATTGATGATGGTGAGAGATCAATTAATCTGGCCGTGATGGGGACGATAACAAAAGCGGCTAACCAGAATCTTTGATAGTTAGCGGTTGGGCCGAGCGCTCATTAAGCCGACTAAACACATATCTGATTCGACGGATAGTGACGGAACCAAAATAAAATTCACCCATAGACATAATCATAGAGCATCCAATACCAGCAAATTTAATATTATATATACATAGAACATATTGGAAATCGAATTAGTTTAGGAAAAAATGTATATATATACAAATATCTAATATATATAATACTATACACACATGCAATATGTACGTGTGTGTGGAAGAAGTCTCGACTGCTCTGGCTTCTATCCCTATTGACAAGAAATTATAAATGTATGAGTTTAGATATTAAACCTGATCAAAATTTTGACTTAGATTATCACTATAGATGATTATGAATATATAAGTTGCTAAATTAGTCATTAAGTGTCCACTTGATTATGAGCCAATGCTATAATAAGCGATTTGTTGGAGTTGTTTATAATGCATTTTAATTATCGATTTAAAGTAACAAATCATTACAATACGCTTTCGCTAATGCAATTAAATGTACACTGTTGTGTAAAGGCATATTGCAGTTGTTAAACTGTGTTTTTTTAACGGCGATGTTTGACCGTTGCCAAAGGCCTTTTTTTTTTCTTTTTGACATAAGGATGTGATTTATCCAATATATGCTTCTAATATTTCACGTTACTTGATGCCATCTCATATCTAACTTTTTAGTACTGTGATCTCCGAGAATCTTTGAGCTCTACCATTTGACATTCGACATATTTAGACACAGTCAAGGACTATATGTGTTGATCCAGTTTATTTCATGAATAATTAAGCATAACTCCCTTCTGAAATTAGTTTAAAGTGTTTGGTACTATAGATTTAAATTACGATTAATTAGTTCACTTTTTAATATCCGAAATTGCCTCTGAATTAGAGATGGCAATTTAAATCAATCCAATTCTTTTGAACCAAATTTAATGCTTCTCAGAGCGAATAATAATTAATCAGATGGACATGAACTGTTAAACAGATGTAAAATTTGTATATCTAGTAGTTAGGAAAAAGAACCTAAACCTACTAAATTGGCCATTACATCTCCATCCAAACTCGATTAATTCAATAAATAGATTTACTTTCCAAAGTGTACTTATAAATCAAATTTATGAAAAGATGTGGATGGCACATTCATGTAATACCGATTTTCGACCGCAATGACCAATTGCTTGAAATTTTAGGCTTTGGATTGCCATATATTGAACAAAAATTACAATATAGGCAATTTAGCATCAAAGATTTAAGAAACAATCGTAATTGCAGTGATGATTGATTCATTGTCATCAGGAAAATCATTGATAACTACTATAATTCTGTCCGAAAAAATCGTGAAATATATAGTTGAATTTATAACTCGTTTTGGTCAAACTGGCTGTTCTTACAATAGAACCCAGAAAGGATTTAGTGGAGTTTGGATCTCAGTGGAATAGATGCGATTCTATGTAAAATACTCAACCATACCAAATTTATTTTATTTTATTGCAGCAAGTAATAAACACATAAAAGAAAACTGACATCCATGTCCAGGTAGGGTTAGCACTTGTTGTTTTCTGCTTATATATTCTCGTTAGTAATACTTTTTTTCTTTCAATATTTATATTTTTTTCATAATTCAAAATTTAATTAAGAAATTAAACCACTAAAATAGTGTCCTTGCAAATTCAGATAAAATTCTACAACTCAAATTGTTTTCGCCATTTAAGACTGATATTGAAAAGTGAAGAAAACCCTATATGAAATATAATTAAGCTAAATACAATTAAGCATTATGCCATCAAATTACAACTTGTGGCAATTTATTCATGTTATTGCCAGTATATGGAAGACCATTATCTAAATATTTCGGTCTGAATACAACCTAACACATCTATGAACTAATTCAACTTTATATGTAGTAGTCCCTAAGAAGAGTCTTCGATTCCTTGCTTTTCACAATTCTCTTGATACTAGTTGCCAAAGAGATTGCCAGAAAAATCTTTGTAATCTATACCTCCAAATACAAATACCCACTGCTCATAGAAAATTGATACTTTTTTTTTATTGAATTTAATATTAAGAAACATAGTTGGTCTGACTCGATCAAGGGACAATTTCAGATGTAAAACCTCAAGTTTCTAAAATTACAGGGTTATGTTAAACTTATTGTTTCTTGAAACTAGCAAGAGAATTTACAAAAAATTGCTCGTATTAGCTGCAAGAAATCAAATATTACAAGAATAAACTTCTGCGTTGACTATGTGAGTGTGTGTCGTTCACACGCCTCAAACAGCGTGCAGGCGCCCATAACAGTGCACAAGCGTGTGTAATGCATTTTCTCACCACTAGTAAAAATTTAAGTGTCGAATACCATTTGAATGCTACTTGGATACCAAAACAAAATTAGATGAATTTAGTTGAATACCGACTGAAAATCGATTGAATACCGTTCGAATAGCGTTGCATACCAAAATGTTTGTATACGTAGGCTTCATATATAGCTTTGTCAGCAGCCCAGTTGAGCAAAGGAATGCAAATTTGGAACCACCCATTGCCATTGGAAGCCCAAAAGTAAACTTTACCAGAAAAGAAATGACAATTAACCAATCCAAGATCGAGAAACCAGCAGGCTATTGAACTGGACATTTTGGTGTGGATATAGCCTAATTTATTGGGGGAGTTATGACATGGCTGCCACATCAGCTGCCATGTCATTCAGTTAATGAAAAATTCAAATTGATCTAAACGGATGATATATTTGTCACAAAAGTTCAATTCATGTATTTTTTTATAATTCTAAAAGTCAGTGACGGATTTATTATTTTATCAAAACTTCATGTTCATTTAATTAAATAAGCCTTTAGTAATGGTAGACAGACTCGAGTACCTAATTAGTTCAAGTAGGCTAATAATTGGTATTAAAATGACATTTTTTTTGTTAAATATACATGATTAGTTAAGTTTACAATTTCTAGCAAAAAGTTGGATGTGATCTAATTGTGTGGTCAAGTTTATTACACCTCTATATTAGTTGAGCCATTGAAATAACAAATGAGTTGATTATTCATCTAAAATTTAAATGAATGTCTATTTAGAGCTCTCAACTTCGCTAATCTCTTAGTTAAATTACCTATAAATTTTTATTGTCTCGCAGAAACATGCTAAAATTCTGCCGAATTTCAACTGTTTTGAAGCTCATTGCAACTCTTCTTACAAACTAGGAATTCGTTTGGCAACATCAAAAGTATAGGTTATTTAGGAGTCTATCAAGGATAACGTTTCCAACACTTTAACCATAAAAGTATTGTGGACTAATTTCCCGCAAAAGTCGGTGTAATTAAGATGTGAAGTTTAGAACCAATTCCGTGTTAAAACCCAGGGAAAAGATGATGGCAAGACTGTAATATTTGGAAACTATGAAGTCAATTAAGCAACGCCCAAATCGAACTTTGATTCCTTTCATGACGACCGTCACATTACCCTCCAAACCATCTTCCCCTTTATAAATAAACAAACAAACAAACAAAACACTCTTATCAAAATCCACACTCACTTCCATGGCTTCTCCACCACCACTTCTCTTCCTCCTCCTCATCCTCCTCCCCACATCCTCCGCCGCCACCACCATCAAACTCCGCGTCACACCCACATTGCACCACCACGGTTCCCATGAAGTCGTATACAACCTCGCCTCCCTCTCCCTCTCCAGAGCCCACCACCTCAAATCCCCCAAAACAAACTTCTCCTCCTCCTCCACCATCACCACCCCTCTCTACCCACGCAGCTACGGCGGCTAATCCATCTCCCTCTCATTTGCACCCCTCCCCAACCCGTCAAGTTCGTCATGGACACCGGAAGTAGTCTTGTCTGGTTCCCTTGTACTTCCCGATATCTCTGCTCACAGTGTAACTTCCCCAATATCGACCCTTCCAAGATCCCTTCTTTCATCCCCAAGCTCTCTTCATCTTCCAAAATTATTGGTTATAAGAACCCAAAATGTGCCTTGATTTTCGGCCCCGGTGTCGAGTCTAAGTGCCGGGATTGTGGTCAGAACTGTTCTAAGGCGTGTCCGCCGTACTTGATTCAGTATGGACTTGGTTCCACCGCCGGAATTTTACTGTCGGAAACGTTGGATTTTCCTGACCGTACGGTTCAGGATTTTCTAGTCGGTGCTCCATTTTGTCTACCGACAACCCATGGGGATTGCCGGGTTCGGTCGTAGTCCCGAATCGCTTCCTTCCCAAATGAGACTTAAGAAATTCTCCTATTGTTTAGTCTCTTGTAAATTCGATGACACTCCGACGAGTAGTGACCTTGTTTTGGAAAGCGGGTCGGTTTAAAAACACCGGGTTTGAAATACACTCCGTTTCAGAAGAACCCGAACGCGTCGAATTCTGCCTTTCAGGACTTCTACTACGTAGCACTGCGACAAATCATCGTTGGAGACAAGCATGTGAAAGTTCGGCACAGTTTCTTGGTTCCGGGTTCCGACGGCAATGGAGGGACTATTGTGGATTCTGGTTCCACGTTTACGTTCATGGAGAGGCCGATTTTGGTGTTGGTAGCTGAAGAGGTCGAAGCTCAGATGGTGAATTTCACTGTGGCCAAAGAAATTGAAAATCTGACTGGGTTAAGGCCGTGTTTCAATATCTCCGGCGCTTCGGACACGGCAGTTGTGCCGGAATTGCCTTTTAAGTTCAAGGGCGGTGATAAAATGGAGCTGCCTTTGGCGAATTACTTCGCATTTGTTGCTTCCGATGTGGTGTGTTTGACAATTGTTAGCGACAATGTGGTTGGTCCCGGTGTTCGCGGGGGTCCGGCGATCGTCCTCGGCAGTTTTCAGCAGCAAAACTTTTACATTGAGTATGATTTGGAGAAGAATAAATTTGGATTCAAACCGCAAAGCTGTGTGTGAGGTGGGTTCTTAACTAATTCTGATTATATGTATGATAATCAGAGCTCTTCAATAAGTCTCATCGGACTAATTAGTGTCACCAATTAGACCGTCAATGTGGTGACAACGGAGACATTGGGGCAGCGGCGGTGACGGCCGTGGAAGATTAAAGCTTTGGTGATGATTGTTCGTGATAGTGACGTGGTGGAATCATGGAGTCACAACACATTTCTGTTTTTTAATTGTTCTTTTCTCGAATCATTAATTATTATCAGAAGAGTTGACGAAGTAAAAGATACATATAATTGTAATAATGTAGGCCTTAAGCAAAGATTAATTATCATTATCATTTCTGTCAAAAAGCGATTACGATTTTAAACCAGAAAGTCAGGAGAAACATTTTCTGTTGGTCACTGTGGGCTAGCCGTTATGTGTGTACAGCGCAGGACAGGAGGAGGCAATTTGTTCTTTTGTGTGCATGAATTAGACGCATATGAGTCAGGACCTTTTTTTTCTTATTCGATCGTTCGGTGTGGTAGTTGGTTTGGTGGCTTTGTTTCAACTTTCTTCATTTTCTGTTGGTGACATTGTCATTTTGGTGCTTCTTCTTGTGTGCTACTCTCATTTGTCATTAATCCATTTCCTCTAACTTCTTTTGCCTCTTTTGTTTTGCTGCTTTATATGGTCCACCATTTCAATCTCTCTGTACCAGAGGACTTCAATACTTTTGGACTCACAACAATAAATTTACTGGTTTCTCTCTTATTTGTTCTTTTACAATGATTTCAATTTGTCATCGAAATTAAGGGTTCTTTTTGATAATTGGAAATTAAACTCTCGAATCTTAATGTTGAATTTACTTCGATACTAATCTCAAAATTAAAGGTTTTTTTGAAATTTCTGTTTAATATTGCTATTTTAGTTATTTCTCAAACCATGTTGAGCAAAATAAAGCAATCCTTTAGATTGAATAAGAAATTAAAATTGTATTGCATTTGGTTGGGATTACACCGCAAGAAATGTTTAAGAGTACACAGAGAATAATCCGTGAGGCCTCCAGTCAAATCATGCATCAACATCATGCGCTGGCATGCGGATTAGGGGACAAACACCATGAATTATGCAAGTTTGGTAGCTATAGGGACATCTCTTTTAGTTCCAATTCACGAATAGTACGCAGTAACATGTCTTGCCAATCGCTACTCTCTTTCGTCCAGACTAGAATTCTTGTTCTCGCATCTAACGTATAATGCGGCAGTTGTAGTTGAGAAGCTACGCTACCGAATCTATCACCTAATGGATTATGAAAAACTCCACTACTTAAGATGATTTTACATACTTCAAATTACGGTATTGAAGAAAGAAAAAAAATACTGATTTATTCAATATATATATATATATATATATAGGGATGGACCAAGGGTGGTCACGACGTCATATCACCCTAGTACTGATAAGATTTTATATATATAATTTTATTATAATAATTTTTAAGTCTCTAATCTTGAAAAAATAAACAACTAAGCTCTTAATTTGATTATTATCCATCCGTCCACCATTAAAGTCACCGTCCAACTTTAGTGATGCCAATCAGAGATATTTTTAGGTAAAAATAATTCTGAGTCCGTGTATATATAACACCACCTTGTGAATAATTGTTGGGGTGGCCTTCTATTATTGTGACCTACGTCATCAAAACCTAGGTGCCCATTTTGTCCTTAATTAGATGGCTATGGTAATGAAGTTGCATATATTTGTTTTTGTAGACATATATATCCATGTTATATACCACTATGTACAGTTCTCATAACACAGTTGACTTGCATGCATTGGTGGAGGGTCCTTTTCTTCACTAAGAAGGAATATGCGACATTATATATTTATTGAAAAGGAAGCCATGAATTGGTCATAAAGGTAAGCAAAAAGTTTCCTATAAAATTGTCGGGTCCTTCCATGCAACTTCACATTCAACATATAACTATTTGAAAAAAAATATAAAATTTGCATTAGAAAGACTAATTATACAAAATTTGGATTTGAATTGGAGTGAGTTTGGGGATCAATCTCATGTGTGAGCTAGGAATAAGAACAAAATTAAATGTGTATTTTGGCACATGGTTGTAAATATATATTGGGAAGAAAATTAATTATGTTCATTTGGAGTCTCTATGATCATCACCGCCCACTAACTAATGTAGGCTGTAAAATAGTGATGTGTTGAGGCTTTATTTGGGTTGGCATTCAACTTTGGTTTATAAGGCTGCATTTGGATTTTGGTGGGGGTTTCGTTTCTTCTATCATTGCCCTTTTAGTGCCCATGAAATTTGTCAAAGCACCTAATCACTACATTGGCAATCCAATAAGATCATTATATCACCAACAAAAGAAAAAAAGTTAAGTGTTTAGAGTAAATTATTGAAAAAATTGAAAAATAAATTCCATGATTAAAAATAGCATTTGTATTTTAGAATTACAATATATATATAACTAATAAATTGCAATATGAAATTTTTGCAAGCAGTTCCTTAGCCGGATGAACTTAGAGATTCTTGGTTTATAGTTCCTCTTCTTTAACGTACTAAAAGTAGAATTCCCCTCTCAAATCATAGACAAAAGAAGAATCGGTTTCCCTTTCTTTTTCATCTTTTATGCCCATCTAGCTCACCTCCTGTCGTCTTCGTGAAGCAGTAGAATTAAATTTAAACACATCCCTCTAAGAGTTATTTACATGTACATTTCACATGGTCTCTATTAACTCTCTATTTTATTTTTGAAGATAAAAAGTGAATTGAAATTGAATTTTAATAATTGGTTCTTTATAATCAGTTTTAAAAGCGCATAAAAAATGCTTTTATGTTATGTTTTTTTTCCTAATCTTGCCTGAATTTTAATGGCCTGATTAATTAGGCTTCAAGGTACTTGACATTAATAAGAATGTAATCATTAATTTTCTAAATAGATTTTTATTAATTCTATTTTTTAACTAATTTTCTAAATTATTGTGCGTTTCACCTATAGATCATCATGTTTTTCTATATTTTCTTGATATGTTTTTAAGGCTCTTGTACTTTGATTGTTTGGGAATTTTTCCCGTTGACTTCATTAATAATACAGTTAATTAACCCTACTGCTTCTTGTTTAATCAACTAGTTGGGACGACAAGGATAGGTGCCATTTCTGCATTGGGTCAACTTACCTTAGTTTATAATAATATTACGGGGCATTTACATATTCACCAGGCCCAAAAATATCAATTATGGATTCACCACGCCAGTTTTCAATATTTTGACATATTTTTCAAAATTAAACGTCGTGAAACAAATTTTCTAAATTACATTTTTATGAACTTGTTTAAATTTTGTTTAAAATCTGTTTATTTGTCAGATTTTTTTAAAACTTGTTTATAAGTTGTTTATATTTGATTATATGTTATTTATATGTTATACCTTATTTTAAAACTCAAAGTTATAAATGTATTGTTGATATCTTATTTATATGTTGTTTTATGTTTATATTCTTATCGAAATTGATTGAATGTTGTTTATAAATAACATATATACAACATATAAACAACAAATAAACAAAACACCCTAATTTTTTCTTTTCATAACATGTTGCTAACAATTTAATTCGCAGACGAGATATTGCCGCCAGATTTGGCGAGGAGAGGAAAGAAATTGTCGCCAGATTTGGCTGGCGCATATTCATAGATGAGATAAGCAGAGTGAACATAACGAGATGGAAAAAACAATGCACAGAGGCTGAGAACAAAGAGGACAAACAAGGACGACAAGAGAGTGGAGTTGAAGGAGGTGGAAGTGAAGATGAGAGAGGGCATGATAGAGATAGAGAGACTACCTCTAGATCTGACGAGGAGAGGAGAGAAACCACTGTTAGATCTGGTCGGTGCATATTGTTAGACGAGACAAACAGAACAAACATAACGTGATGAAAAAAATAATGTAAAGAAGGTCGAGAACAAAGAAGACAGACGAGGACGATGAGAGAGTGGAGGTTGAAGGTGAAGGAAGTGAAGACGAGAGAAGACATGAGAGAGATAGAGAGACTGTAGAGAGGAGCAGGGAGAGAGAGAGGAAAGATTGAAAGAAAGGAAGAGAGTAAACAGAGAAGAACTTAAGAAGAGAGATAAATGAGGAAGTCTAGTGTCACTTAAAAAATTTGCCACGTGTATAAGAGAATTCATAAGGTATATAAAAAATTTGATGAAACAAAGTGCAATATGCATAGGTGATCCGTGCGCTCCGAACATTAGAAACAATTGTATGTGCATTGTATTATTATCACTAAAATTAGGTACTACATTTGTATTAAAAAAATAAAGGGAAACTTTGGGCCGATAACAAGCTTCTATTAGGCCTTCGGTTCCTTGTTTGTTATTATGAACCTCGGCCCCTTATGCCTTTTTATTTTGATCTCAACGGCATCGTTTTTGGCGGAAAGAAGCATAGAAGACGTCCGTCCACCGCCGTTAAGAAAGTGGACGTTGCTGACCTATCACGTCAACCTTCGGGAAACGGAAAAAACGTTGAAAGTTTGTTGTCATCAGTTTTCCAAGGACCACCGAACGGCCTAGCCGAAACCAAATTAACCAACATCCACATTCCTCACCGTGGATCATCATCATCACCATCGTCATCACCGCAAATTCGATCGATCGGATCTCTCTCGGATATCTCACCATGTGGCGCTCTCTTTGGCGCTCCATCGATCGCTTCTCCCTCCATCACTTCAAGTCTCTCTCTCTCTCACATACTTCACACACTCGAATTAGGTATTTCGATGATTTAACTAATTTACCTTTTAATTTTTTGAATGTAGGTATGTGATTAACGAGTTGAGGCAGATCAAAGTTGTGGATAAGGACAACCGGGTGCGTTTTAGATTCCTCTAACATAAAAGCTTGTACTTTTTTTTTTCTGGTAAATGAGATATTTTACATGTAATGCAATTGCTAATTGGTATTTTCAGGAGTTAGTCGTGGATTTTCTGCAGTCTGTAGTTGAGATAGTGACGTATGGTGATAGACAGGATCCTCTGATTTTTGAGTATGAAAATGCTTGTTAAACAATGCCTTTTCTTCTTTGCTTGTTTGTTGAAAGCATTATCTTTATTTTGTGTGTATTTAATTTGATTAGGTGTTTTATGGAATATCAAGTTTTGGCCGAGTTTGTTCGTTTGCTAAAGATCAGTAGAAATTCGAGAATTGAGGCACCGTTGCTTCAGTATTTGAGCATAATGCTTCAGAACATGGATAGTGAACAAGCAATTTGTATGGTGCTTAGACTTTCTTGAGTTAACAAAATTTATTCTATTTATTAGTTTTATGATCATTGGTCAAATTAATTGTGATGCATTTCGTGGTTCTATGATGCAGATTACTGTTTGAGCAACGACTATGTTAACAACATTATAGCACATAACTACAAATTTGATGTCGGAGATTTAGCTCAATATTATATATCTTTCCTCAGGTTCTCTTTCAAAGATTACAACCTTTATTTTTTTTTTGCTTAGTTACATGAGCTAGCTTCCGTATAATCTGTTTCTATAAATGATTTTATGTTAGCAATACTAATGAATGTATATATTATCTGCCTGCTTGTCATGTTCTAATTTTTTTAGTACTTTTTTCGAATCAGAGCAGTGAGCAGCAAAATAAACAGAGATACACTTTGCCTTCTTGTAAAGCTACAGGGGGTAAGTGCTAATTGAGCATGTTAGATATTCTTTCATATTCCAATCCATTGTTTGCCTCTGAGCTTGCTGTTTAGAGTGTAATGCTTAATTTTTGATTGTATGGTTTCTGGTGACTGGATAAAGAAATGAAAAACACTTAGAAAATGAAGGGTGCATTTATTTCAGAAAATTATCTCGATCTTCTGGAAGGGAAAGTGAAGCAGTTGTTTAAAATAAATTTGATTTCCAAAAACGAAAATGTAAAAATTAATTTTCTGCTTTATAAGTTTATACACATTTTAGCATGTTTTCTAATTGTCCACTTTCTGCAAAACTAGTCAGTTCATGTAATTAATCTTAAGTAATTTTTATTTTTTAACAACAAAACAAACATGTCCGTTCGTTTTCAAGTTTTTTGTTTTAACAAAAAATCCAACCAAATGAATGCATACTTTATATAATTTCTTTTTATATGTGAAATAAACAAAAAAGAAATTGAAAATGGATATCAAAATTATTTCCA
This sequence comes from Flueggea neowawraea, assembly GCA_948243855.1. Classification (NCBI taxonomy): domain Eukaryota; kingdom Viridiplantae; phylum Streptophyta; class Magnoliopsida; order Malpighiales; family Phyllanthaceae; genus Flueggea; species Flueggea neowawraea. Next base: position 15,114 of record CAODLS013020903.1, read on the forward strand.
TAACTAAACACGCCCAGAGAACTTCAATAGTGATTATTTTCCAATTATTTTTACACTAATTTAAGTTGGAATCGCTATGGAGTTGTATGATGATGGTTGGCATGACCATACATAGCTAATTTTTACGTTATCCTTTAACTGCAGGATGTTGTAATATCTTTTCCCCTTTATAATGAGGCTCTCAAGTTTGCCCAGCATGGGGAAAAGATGATTCAGACAGCTGTACGTGCATTAACTCTCAACATATACAATGGTATGTTTTTGTCATTTTGCGGTTTCTTCTGCTTATAGAAGAGATTATGTACCCTTACAACTTTTCTTTTATAAATTTACAGTTAGTGACGACATGGTTTATCAGTTCATAACAACTCCTCCAGTTTCAAAGTACTTCTCGGATTTGGTGCTTAGCTTGAAAGAGCAATGCATTAACCTAGACAAGCTTGTCCATTCTACAGAGTATTTATCTTTCTATTTCTTGTAGAATTTGTTTCCTCCTGAGAGATAGAATATCTAAGATAGTTATGTAGATAATTGCTTCACTGGATGCAGGGATACATCCGCCAGTCAAAGAGGAAAAGTACTTCTTGAAACTGAT
>CAODLS013021018.1:0-38572 GCA_948243855.1 Flueggea neowawraea
AAATCTGAGAGTTTAACCGTGCCAATATGAGTAACTTGCACACTAGCTTTGTCAGGCAATTTGACAAACACATTCTGAACAGCTTTGTACTCGAGGAACCAAGATAAAGAACAAACGACATGATCAGTTGCGCCACTGTCAACAATCCAATTAGGAACTATACCGTCTATTCCAAGAGAGAAAAGAGATGCAGTCACTGCATGAACTTGAGGAGAAAGTTCATCAGGAGTGATTTGTAAACTGCGCCGAGAAGAGGATTGAAAATTAGCTTGAGTATAGAAATGTGTGGAGGAAGATTGTGGAGCAAGAACAGCTGAAGAAATTGACTGAAAATGAAACATAGGCGAGTTTGAATTAGGATTTGCAGAATCACTTGAAAGAAACTGTGTGTCACTATAAATCTGTTCTTCGACTCGAAGGGAAGAAGTTCCAGCCATAGAGAGAATTTAAGAAAGAAATGAGAGCAGTAGAGAGAAGTAAGTGAGAAAATTTTCAAGAACAAGAAAGCAGTAGCAGAAAGATGAAGAAGAGGACGAGAAGGAAAATTTAAGAAGAATACTGAAAAAAGTGCATTTGAGAAAGAAAAAAAAAGCTCTATTTGGCTAATTAGAAAATTGCTCTGATACCATGAAAAGTGTACAAGTGTATGAAAAATGATTCTCATTAATTATCATTATGTACCAGCTTCTTATTTATAGAAGCAGCAGCAGCTAACCCACCTCATTAACTCTAGCTGACTCGGCATGTACAGTAATTGACTAACAAATTAACCACAATCAGTTACTTGATTAACTGATTGACAATGCTGAGAAAAAATAGCCAAGTCAACTGGTATGTAATCGTAACTTAGCCCTGTGAGTATTGAACCACACAACTCACAAACCACCCAACCCAATAAGCTACGTACTCTACAATGGAAGTTGTAGAATCTAAGCAAACGAGTTAAAAACTGGCGTCTTTAATAAAAGAATACGTAAAAGAAGAACATAAAGGAAGGACCTTTCAAGTTGAGGCCAATGCGAACACGGTAGGATCAGGAACTCCTCCAATAGTTATAGAGCTTCAGCTTTTTTGGAACTTCAACTCCACCGCCTGCCTTCTCACAATTCTATTCCCAGTTTTTTTGTCAATAACAAAATCACAATGATAGAAATTATGTTTAAGATGAAAGAAAAAAAATGGAAATGCCATAATAATGCAATGAGTTGAGGTGGTGTTGGTCTTTCAAGTTCCACTATGCCTCTGCGACTACCAGTCACAGCGACAGTATAAATTTGATAGTTATGTGATAAACGTTTCTACCTGCAAAACCAAATACAGGGTTGTGACAAAAAAAAACCCAATACGGGGCCCCATCCATAAATAAATAGTCAATAAATATCTATGCCTTTGCTACCTGCTTTGCTTGCTTCCCACCCATATCTATGAATAATAGAAGAATCCGCTTGTTAGAAGCCAAGAGGACCTTCCCAGCTTCATCCACCACAAACCCAGCTGGAGGTTTTGGCAGGGGTGTAGTCGGATGGGTTGATATCAACGACCTCTTGGAACCAGAACCCTCGAAATTACCATCCTGATCACTTTTAACAATCTCTACGTCCCTCAAATCAGCCAATTTCTCATTACCGCTCTTGCGCCCACGTTTTTTCTTGTTCTTCTTGTTATTGCCGACAGAAGAAGAGGATGTCTCTGACTGCGACTGTGACTTTGTGGCAGCGCATATTGGGATTGAAAGAGTAGGTTTTGAGGATGGAAATGAAATAAGAAAAAGGGTGCAAGTGACTGTTTGTGAGGTGGTTATGTTGAGGGAGAGGAGAGAAATGGAGAAGGTGATGAGGTGGAAGTGTGGATATAGAGAACACCATGACTTTGAGTTGGTTAGGTCATATAGAGATTAGACTGACAGCAGAGAAGAGCTATTTGCTTTGTTGTTGTCTTATAAGAGAGCGTGGTGTCTTCAATGAAGATTTGAAGGCCGCCTTGCCAGCTCTTACAAAAATCTTGCCTACTATCCAAAAGAGGAAATGTTTACAAAACTCTTACTCTGATTCCACCATTCCACTCATTAACTTCTCAGGATTTGACTGTCTAAAAAGTCAAACAAGTGAGCCCTAATAATTAGAGGTCAACCACCCTTAGAAACCCATTGTGTCCCTACTGTGTCCCTGAGAACAAAGCCTCATTCTTAACTATTCGATCAAGTATTGGCAAATATTTTCAAGGTTTACAATACACCATGTAATTTGCTCAATATCATTCCAACACATAATGCTACTGTTCCAAACAAGCTCTATAACACACAGTCATAGAACAAACTTAGAGGAATACTTAGAGGAATCCAGTCAATAACTCCCTCCATCCTAAATTGATAGGGTCAAATTTGGTTTTATCCCAGGAAGAAACAAGAGAAGCCTAGATTCACATATTCAATAAACCAAACAGACAAGAGAAGAGTTCAATGAAGCAAGAAAGAAGGCCTTGAAAGTACAGACACATACTTCGTTGCCTTCACAAAATTTTCCAAATTGCGCCGCCAGTTCTTTGGGTTCCTTCAGGGATTTTCACACAACTATGGACCACTTCCAAAAATTGGAAATGATAAGTAAATAGTTAAAAGTGGCATACTGTGTAATTGCCTTTTTACCTTCTATAAATAACTCTGATCAATCATTTACTCTCTTCACCTAACATCCTAGTAACTTCGAGCCTTATTCCTCATTTGCCTTCTTGTACCTTTGTAATCTTTTGACTTTCTTCCTTTCTTCAAATGGCTGCTCAACCATCTTTCCCTTTCCCTAACCAATCCAACGACCTGACCGGCCTAAGAGGTAATTGTGAAGCATTGGTCGCCGTAGTGTTCTCCTCTCCGGACACTTTCACCATGGATCTTTAAAGTAGCATCCTGGATTAAGAAGTCCCTTTCGTTCAAAAAAAAAGACTCCGAAGAGGATCCTCTCTTTGCATTTGGTCCCATTGCCACCCTCGTTGTTGCCGACAGGCTGAATGCCTTGGCCTTTCACTTTCCGAACACCATTGAAAATTGATACTTTTGAGCGATGATATCGGGAAGCTTACCAACTTGTTCACATGGCTCGATGGAACTCCTCAAAATACGACCAACCCTCTCCGAACTTATAGGTCTTGGGTTAACAATCGCTTAATTTCGGTTATGGAGGATTCTTGGGTCTCGATGGGCATAAGAAGGTTGGTGAGGATGTCCACATTAACACTCGACCTCAACTGGCCTCTTATCTGAGCCTTCATCAGTTTCTGGAACCTCTCGATCTATTAATTTCAATTTCCTGAGGGTTTAATGATAATCACGATGTACGATATTATAGCCATCGCAGGGGTCTCACCCGCCGGGTACCTCCTTCCATTGACCACTACTGAAACATCCATCCAAATTAGTAGGCAGTTTGGTTTGGTCCAAGCAGTTCCATTATCTTTTATTTGAACAATTAGCTAGCCTTGGGAGAAAAGGGCCAAAAAGGCTTAAGAAGAGATCCTTGATCTAGAGGATGTTTGTCTATGTTTTCTCAGATCCATCAAACTTACAAAACAACTCTCTCTATGTGTTGGGGTGACGAGGGATTTTCATGCCACTTGGGAGCACTATTGGGATGCCTGCGTCACAAAGGTTAGGCTAGGCTGGCCATTGTACTCCAAAGACGAGGTACATTTGCTTTGGCTTGACTTATTTTGTTATCTAATTGCTTTACCTTTATACTTTTGTGCAGTGAGAAGCGCATAGCTCTAGGAGGCTCGAATAAGTGCTACTAAACATAAGAGGAAATCAATCGAACAACGGGCAAGATCAAGAAGGAGACGAGAGAGATCCTTCGAATTTGAAGACATCCATGATCCTGAGATAGGAATTCATGTTCGAGAGTCTGCCTCAAAGAGATCCAAACCTAAACTTCGACCTTCACTTCTTTAAGAGGCCTTATAGTAGTTGGACGCAGGGTCTCTAGAGCCCTATAAGTTTTATCATCTTATTGTTCCTATCGATTCTAGTTTTCCTTAACACTTTGGTTTTTTCCTTAGAAACCCAACAAATGTCCCAGGGCTCAGCTCCCCGCTATGTGGGTCCCTGAGTCATTCTCCCGACGATAACTCTATGAACTCTAGCTACCCCCCAAATCTCTGTTGCTAAGAAGGGGAATCAACTAGTGGCAACAAAGACTATGCCAGAGGACAATCCTCAGATGCGGGAAGTTGTAAGTATTGAGCTTTTAATTTGGAGTTGTTTATTCACATCATATTTTAACACAAAGACTTCGTACATCTTATCCGATCCCAATTCAAAATGAGAGGCCCTGAAGTTGCCTGAGAACAAGTGGTCAGCTCCAATTCAAATTATACTTGTTCAGAATGGGACATGGCTTAACGAGCTCCATCTGCAGCACCTCAAGAGTCCTCGCAACTGAATGTTTCTCTTGTGTCTCTACACGAGGACATTCCTCTCACTCTACATATATTTTTGAGGTCTTAAAGCAAGATCTGGAAGATATCCAACCCTTGGCTCTTCACAGCCCTCTCAATAGAACCACTCTTCCACACAAAGGGAATGTTTAAGCTAAAGAGGGAATTGTGGTGCCCTATGGCCTCGATACTCACCGAGAGGAGGCATCAAGTTTGTTGCCAAACCTCTACACTTTGTGTTGTGTTTTGGCTCTCCATTTAAATGCTCCCCTTTTTTGTAGGAACCGTCGCTCGAGAGGACGATCTCATTGTCTAGGGAGGTATATCCCCGAGCTCTTTGCACTCCCCTATCCCTCGAGTGGTAGCCTTAGCAGGGTGACACGCAATATGAGACAAATTTTTAAGAAGAGCCAATCCATTCGGTCGTCGATCCTGAGATAAGATTTGAAACTATTATGGAAAAGCTTGAGGGGCAGAAGGTCGAAGTGTCACCACTGAAGCACCTTGCTGAAGGTCTCGTCGAGGGTTCGCTGGCCATCCTAATCCAAACGTCGTCCGAATTTGCCACAACCTATTCCCTTTCCCCCACAGCTTTTGTGGAGACGATGTTGAATCCCTCGACCTACATTCATTCCTTTTGCGATATGTTCTTCTTGTAGGCCACTATGAGTTAGAACTTGGTCGAGCCAACCGTTCTTCAGGCTTTAATGAGCTTGCTATTCGTACGGTCAAAGACATGAGGTCAGTTGGCTATCATAGCATAGAGGAAAAAGAAAAGAAGTATCTATATGCATATCCCTATTTCTCTCTCGAGCGTGAAAAATTGGATATGGAGGGAGCCAAAACTTTGGAACCGAAGCTTCGGATATCGAAGCGGAGGCAGAGCAAATCCCCATAAAACTTACTAAGGCTCTTGTCGTCGAAGCCAAGGTCTCAAGAAGAGTAGCAAGGATCCATAAGAAGTGTTCGATAGATTCAATGACATCATAAATAGCCTCAAAGCTCTTGGGAAGATATATAGATTCAATGACATCATGAAGAAGAAGAGAATGAGGTATACTCATGAAGAATTGTGTGAAGCACTTGAATCTTTGCATGATGAATTTAGGAAGCTTGGCATTAAACATGTTGCATTAAACAAAATTGCGTGTGAGCTTGATAAGAAGATAGGTGTGTTGCAAAATGAGAATGATAAGTTGAGAAAAGAAAATGATAGATTGAAAAATGAACTTGATAAATGTATGGCTAACAGAAGAAAATTGCTTGGCTCATTAATATATCTCATAAACTCACTCAAAGGAAAGAAAACCTTGACAAGCTCCTTGGTAGTCAAATGTTGTATTTATCTAAAAGTGGGTTGGGGTATGATTACAAGAATAACAAAAAATCATACAACACTAAGTTTGTTAGATAACAAGCATCATTTCCATTTTCAAATTGCAACTATTATGGTAAAATGGGGGCATATTGCCTATTCTTGTAACATTAGAAAAAAAATTCCTATGTTGGAGTAAAGAAGGTGTGGGTTCCCACAAGAACCATCCTTCCAAACATGATTAAAACTAACCCTTATAGACCAAAGAGGCAATGAGTACCAAAAACAAGAAATTGACATTTTTGTGGGTGCGCATGAAGGCCAATGTAAAGACAAACACTTGGTATCTTGATAGTTGATGCTCCAAAAGCATGATTGGAGATAAAACTCAATTCTCCAAACTAAAACTCAAAAGTGATGGATATGTAACATTTAGAGACCACTCAAAAGGAAAAATCATGGGTAAAGGTGAAGTGGATAAGGAACCTTCACCAATTATTAAAAATGTTTGTCTTGTTGATGGTTTGAAGCATAACTTGCTTAATATTAGTCAATTGTGTGACATGGATAATAGAATTGTATTTGAATCATCACATTGCATCATTGAAAGCATTAAGGATAGAAAAGTGTTGTTTGTTGGTCATAGACATGAAATGTTTATGTTGTGGATTTGAATGATTCAAAGTCTTTTAATGAAAAATATATTTTGGCTTTCAATGAAAATGCATGGATTTGGCATAAAAGATTGGATTATGCAAGCATGGATTTGATTTCAAAATTTTCTAGAAAATATTTGGTAATTGGGTTGCCAAAATTAAAATTTGAAAACAATGTCTTGTCTAATGCATGCATTAAAGGAAAATAGACTAGAATTTCTTTTAATAACAAAAACATGATTTCTACATCTAGATCACTTGAGTTATTGCATATGGATTTATTTGGTCCTATATCTACTTTGAGTTTAGGTGGTAAACAATGTGCATTTGTTATAGTAGATGATTTCTCTCGTTTTTCTTGAGTGTTTTTCCTTAATCTTAAGAATGAAGCCATACATGCATGAAAATACTCTGTCTCAACGGGTAATGGCACTCCAAGAGGGAGTGAATTGGAGATTTAAAGAATTTAAAAACTTTGTTGATAATATTTTGCAATAAAAACAAATAACAATGTAAATGCGGAAGCTAAAGAAAAACCAATTCACAAACAATGTAAAGCAAGTATGAAGCAAAATAAAGAGAGTAAGGAGAGAGAAATCAAATCCCAATATTTATAGTGGTTTGGTCCTCTTGACCTACGTCCACTCATTGAGATCTACTCAAGAATTTCAATCCATTAACTCCTAACTTCTGGGTGGAGGCAAAACTATTTACACCATTTATTTTTGCGGAATCAACAAGCAAACTGTTACACCTTATTTTTGCGGGCTCAACAAGAAAGCCGTTACCCTAGTTTTTGTGGGCTCAACTAGACAACCGTTCCCACTTGTTTTCAGGACAAAACAAGTAAAGCAAACCTCTAGTTTTTTAGGGCTCAAATAGGAAATCTAAACTCTAGTCTTCTAAGACTCACTAGCAACCACTATTTTTTTAAGGTACAACAAGGAAACCTATCTACCACAAGCAAACAACCTTGCTTGTTACAAAATTAAACCAAGAGTATAACAGATTTAAGTTCGCTCAAACCTAAAAATAAGATTGTAAGTAAATAGCTCAAATGGGTTAGAAATGTAGAGAAGAGAGATAAAGTGAATAGCAAGTCTTGGCAAGGTCTCTCTTGTCTCTCTTCTTATCTGGGACGTCTTTATACAACCATTTGAAAGAATATAGCCGTTGGAAGCTTCAAAGTAGCCGCTGTGAGTGAATAGAAAATTTTGTTTTAATTGACTTCACCTTCAACAACATACATTGTTCATATCATCTACCCGCGTTGTGTTTTAGTCCAAATGAGTTTAGCGCGTCTTGATAGCAATTCTATATGTGTTGCACGAACTCCAATTGTAACTATCTTGAATAGATTGGCATCTGCGTACCTTGGTCATCTTCTACGTGCATTGATCATCTTATCAGCGTGCTTTCTGGCTTGTTCTACGTGCGTTGATCTTTGTTCCAAAAAATGCACTCCACCCAAACATCATACAACGTGCGTTGTTGGCTTCATCTCAAGATCGCACCTTTAATGACACGTCAACATGTCATAGAATATTCAAATTCAAATTTCGAGGAGCGTCTTGACTTTTTCCGCATCTGTCATTCATCAATGTGCATAGCACATCATCAACGTGCGTAGATACTTCTGTTCAAATATTACATCTTTGCTTATCAAAGCGCCCTGTTCCTTATGCCCAACATGACTTCTTGAAGAAAATCACAACTTCTTCAGATCAACGTCCCATCTACGTGCATTGTCGATCCACTGCATGCGTAGATCAATGTCTCAACTCAATGCTCTTTTGGAAGTGATGATCTAAGCGCACTATATCACCTTCTACCCGTATTGATGCCATTTTCATTTTGATCAACGTGCGTTATACGAGCTCAATGTGTGTTGTTGCTATATATCAGCAAGTCTGCAATTTTGTACTCCTTTCATGGATGTTTTGCATTCATCATCATCAAAACCAAACTCAACAATGCATTCACTAAACTTTGTAGAAAGGTTCAAAACGAAAAAGGATATATTATTGTATCCATTAGAAGTGATAAAGGAAGGGTATTTGATTGTGATCCATTTGAGTTTTTTTTTGTAATGAACAAGGAATCGATCATAATATTTCAACACCTAGGACTCCTCAACAAAAATGGTGTTGTTGAAATGAAGAATATAACTCTTTAAGAAATGGCTAGGACCATACTTAGTGATAATGATCTTTATAAATATTTGTTGGTCGAGGCGGTTAACACTACTTTCTACATATTGAATAGGGCGTTAATTCGTTCTAAACTCAAGAAAACTCCTTATGAGCTTTGGAAAGGAAGAAAGCCCAACATTTTATATTTTCATGCATTTGGGTGTAAATGTTTTATGCTTAATAATGTAAAACAAAATCTTGGTAAGTTTGATGCAAAATCGGATGATGCTATATTTCTTGGTTAGTAAGGCGTATAGAGTGTTTAATAAAAGAACACTCAAAGTTGAAGAGTCTATTCATGTTGGTTTTGATGAATCTAACAACTCTTTTCCAAGAAATTGTGATGATGAGGATATAGATATTGTTAAAAAAATGAATGAGCTTGGCATTGATGGGAATAAGGAAAATGCACAAGAGAGCGAGAAACCCAAGGAAGAGGAATCCCATGATCATCAGGTTGCAAGTCAACAACATGATAGCATTCCTAAAGAATAGAGATTTGTGAAAGTCATCCAAAGGAGCAAATCATTGGTGATGTATCCAAATGTGTAACAACTAGATCTTTCACTTACTATGATATTGGTAATATTGCCTTTGTTTCTTAAATAGAGCCTAAGAATGATGATGATGCTTTGAATGATGAATATTGGTGTGTTGCCATGCAAGAAAAGTTCAATCAATTTGAGAGAAATAATGCATGGGAGCTAGTTGTTAGGCCTAAGGATAAGACCTTTATTGGTACTAAATGGGTAATTATGATTAAAACCAATGAACTTGGTCAAATTGTTAGGATTATGGCACTCAAGGTTATTGTCGAGAAGAGGGAATTGATTTTGATGAAACCTTTGCACTCATTGTCAGATTAGAAGCTATTCACATATTATGTACATTTGCATGTTTTAAAGGCTTTAAACTTTATCAATGGATGCGAAAATGTGTTTTTAATGGCTATTTGAAAAAATAAGAAGTGTATGTGGAACAACCTCCCGATTTTATTAATCGCAAATTTTCAAATCATATTTTTCAAACTTACTAAACCCTTATATGGTTTGAAACAATATTCTAGAGCTTGGTATGAAAGGCTTAGTAAATTTTTACTTAAAGAAGGTTTTAGAAGAAGGAAGGTTGATACAACACTTTTGATTAAAATCAAATATGGTCATATGTTGATTGTTCAAGTTTATGTTGATGATATTATATTTTATGCTACTAATGACTCTTTGTGTGAAGAGTTTGCTAAATATATGCATAAGAAATTCGAGATGAGCATGATAGGAGAGTCGAACTACTTTCTTAGATTGCAAAGCTGGCGATTGAATGATGGCTTCTTCATCAACCAATCGAAGTACATTAGAGATTTATTGAAAAGGTTTGATATGGAGAATGCAAGACCTTGTAGCACACCAATGAGCACCACCATAAAACTCACTAAAGATGAGATAGGGAAACCCATGGGTATAAAGCTTTATCGAGATATGATCAGTTCTTTTCTTTATCTAACCGCTAGTAGACCCGTTATAATGTATAGTGTGTATTTATGTGTTAAATTCCAAACTTGTCCTAAGGAATCACATTTGATTGTCATTAAACATATTTTTAGATATCTTATTGAAAATAGGAATGTTGGTTGATGGTATCCAAAATGGATAGATTTGATCTTGTTGGTTATTCCAATGCAGATTATGTGGATAGTCAATTAGATAGAAAGAGCACTTCCAACACTTGTCAATTTTTAGGATATGCATTAGTTTCATGGTTTTCCAAAAAGCAAAATTGTGTTTTACTATCTACTGTCGAATTCGAATATGTGGCAGCGGGTAGTTATTATACACAAATTATTTGGATAAAACATCAACTTGAAGATTTTGGTATTGCACTTTCAAAAATTCATCCAACATTCTAGGACTAAGCATATAGATATTAAACATCATTTTATTCATGATCATGTATTGAATAGTGATATTGAACTTGAATTAGTTAGAAATCAAGATCAATTAGCGGATATTTTTACAAAACCTTTGAATGGTGAAATCTTTGCTTCAATTCGAAGAAGATTAGGTATTATTGAATTATGTGTTAAATGATTGATTTTTTTGATTCATATGCATATACGCATAAAATGATCCATAAATGTTCATAGTTATATCAATTTATGTGGTGGATAAATGTTGGTGGTGGGAATTTAAGAAAATCAAAGTATTATGACTGAAGGGCAGTTTGGTCAAGTAAAAGGGTTGTGTTCCACGAGAATGTGTTGTACTAGGTTACTGGGCTGACTTTGGAAAAATTCCACTCAAGTAAGTGAATCAGGTTATGCGAGTTATCTAAGGCTTCACTCACCCGAGTAAATGGATTGGTTTACTCGAGTAGACCACATGTCATGTCACTCGAGTAAAGAGGTTTGTTACTCCAGTGAACATCAGTTCCAACAGAATTTTTATTTGCCATTTCAAACAGACCTAACCATTCTCACCAAAACTCCTCGCTTTCTCTCGTTGTCCTCTCTCCTTCACTTGAGTACTCTCCGGCCAAATCACACAAAACCCACTCTTTCCCACTCATTTTCAACCTTAAAACCTTCACTTTCACCTATTGATCTCACTCAAAACACCCAAAATCACAACAAATTTGTGTTCTTCACCAAACCGAACCCTAACTTCCAATTTTTCCAAAAAATGCTTTCAACAATCCAAGAGAAAAGGAAAACAAACTACCCAAAGGTATCTAAATATTGAAGAAAGTGATTATTCGAGCTCCTTTACTCCTTCTCATCCACATCAATGGAAAAAAAAACACCAAAGAGAAAACTGGCAGTGAATAAGAATGCCCAATCCGCTGGTCCATCAATTCCAATCGAGAACTTGCCTCTTGACTCGAGATTCATCTCACGGGTTGCCCAAGAAACCTATCATAAGGTAATCAATAAAGTAAAACTTGTAACTTCAATGATTTTTTATTATGAATCTCTTAGGGCAACTGGATATGACTTGGAAGAAGTATTTAGGCCTTATGGTATTAGTGATTTTTTGCAATGTAGAACTGTAATTTATCAAGACTTGGTTAGAGAATTTTATGCCAATATGGATATTGTGGAACAGTCTAGTGAATCGGGTACGACGCTTCGAACCCGTGTATGTGGAAAGGGTTTTCTCATTTCAAAAATAGATTGTTTCGTTGGTTTAATCTTCAAGAAGGAGGAATTACCCCCCTCCCCCAACTAGGTTATCTCCCATTGTGGAAGAAGAAGAAGATAGTACTAGTGATGAGGATGATAAAGCAAAGCTTGGGGAAGAATTCACATAAGAAATGCTTATCGTTATGTTAGCTGAATTTCAACAAGAACAAAAGGGAGCAACGAAGATATTTTGTGATAATAAGGCAACAATCTTCATGACAAAAAAAATCCAGCATATCATAACAGAACCAAACATATTGATATATGTTTTCATTTTCGGGATTTGGTTGCAAAATAAGAGATAATTTTGAAGCGCTAATGAGCAACTAGTTGATATCCTAACTAAGTCTTTGCCAAAGACAAAATTCTGCTACTTTAGAGCCTTGCTTGGTGTTACGAACTTTGAATCAAGAGGGAGTGTTGAAGACTAATTCAAAGTTGACTTGGTAGTTCATATTCTGCAGATTTTTTGGTTGCTAAATTTTATGATTTTTGTTGTCATTTAGTTTGTCAAGTAGTGGCTAGTAAATCTAAAATCAGTTCAGATTTTTACGGTGTTTTATTTGTTTTGTAAGCCTATAAATAGGCACTTTCAATTCATGAATAACACAACAGATAACATCATCTCTTCTACAAATTATGTGTTCTATCACTGTTTCTTGATTATTTTAGCACCTATTTGGCCGCTTTTTTCAACATGGTGTTGATGTAGTTGAAGTTGGTCCATATGTTGATCTTGATGCTACTGGTCTTCCGGGTGATTTGAGGATGTTTCACTATGCGGTTAATCGTAGCATCACAACAAAGAAAGACACACAAAACTGTGTCGAATATCAATACAAAAATTCTTCAGCATGTGCTTAAACAAAATAAAATCAACTTCATGGGGATGATCATTCAGTGGATGACACATAAGTGGAAACACTTTTTCAAGACCTCTTTTAGAAAAAACAAGAAGGACGGTCTACCATATGGGATTCTTACAACCAAAATTCTTCAAGAGAATGGGATTGATGTATCCGGGTATGAATTTGAAGAAGTGTCGCACAATTATTTTTTCAACAAAACCAACCTGGGAAACATTACGATGATCAAGACCTTGAACCGTGGGTGGATTTTTGTTCCACATGTTAGAAGGGAAACAAATCAATTGGCTAACCTCAGAGTTCGTATTCCTCAACCAATTGATCGCACCATTAGTAGTTCTCGTGGTGGAAGAAAAGGTTCAAGAGGTGCTAGTTCATCTAGAGGATCCATGAGTGCTGAACAAGTTTAAGCTCTCGAAACAAAGGTTGATATCATTGCCACTACGGTGGAAACGATGGCGGAATTTATGATTGATACTTTGACATGGATGAAGGAAGCTCAATGCACTAACAACGACATCGTTCCTTCCACTTTTACTCCTCCACCACTGGCTCCATGATATTACTTGGACATTAGGACCAACATCTTTTGCATTTTCATGCCATTTTCATATTTAGGATCTTTGTATGAACTATTTCCTTTATGCATCTTCGGCTAATATGTATGTCTATTGGATGTTTGACTCGTTTGAATTGCTATTAATCTAATGTCGTTTATGTTCTATTTGTCATGTTATATTTTTTTATTCTCTTTTATATTGATGACAAAAAAGGGAGAAAAATGGGGAGTTTGATGATAGATGCTTGAATATATGTTTGGTTGATTGGAATGTGAATTGTGCTTAATGTTGAATTTTTTTGTGAAATTTGATATTGTATAAGTGTTTTGTTAAGGGGTGCTATTTTGTTTTGATAACTAACAAATGTGTTAAGGTTAATACCCTTAATCAATCCTTAAAATCTTCGTCTTTAATAGATGCACAAACTAAGCGGGAGTATCAAACTCTTTCATGTTTTATCATCATCAAAAAAGGGGGATATTTTTGAAGCAAGGGTGGTTAACATTCGGATCCCTTTTGGTTTTGATGATGAACAAAATTAAGTTTGATATTTAACATTCTAAATGTGGCAGTGACCACTTTACTCGAGTAACAAGACTGATAACTTATGTTATCAAAGCAATCTAGATACCAGAAGCAAACTGGAATGACAGAGTCGATTGTGAAGAAAACTTAACTCGAGTTATCCAGAAAAATAACTCGAGTTGAATGGTGATAACATAACTCGAGTAAACGATTGAAATAACTCGAGTTAAATGTGTTGTCCAAACGAATCAAACGCCCTGAAGAAAAGTCAATCTTCAGGTCTGAAAATTCAACTCGAGTAAAATATATGTTTAACTCGAGTTGTGCAGGATTCATATAACTCGAGTTATAAAAAGAGTTAACTCGAGTAAGATGAATATCAAAGGAACGATCAAACTCCTCTACCCGAGTAACTTTATGCAAAACGCGAGTTGTTCAGCTAGCAAATAACTCGAGTTAAATTTATCAATAACTTGAGTTACTCATTCAGCGTATCAGAGGAAAAAATTTAACTCGAGTATCATGGTTCATAACTCGAGTAAGTCAATGCAACATGAAACATGAAGATGAAAGCTAACTCGAGTTACATGTAGACTAACTCGAGTTACATGTAGACTAACTCGAGTTAGCACTGAAGACATAATGATTATACCTAGGAGTGAAACAATTAGAGTTTAAATGTCGAAGTTCAGTGGTCCCAACGGTCATAATCATGGATAACTCGAGTTAATGAAATGGATAACTTGAGTTATCGATTCACAGTCATGATGAACTTGACAGATAACTTGAGTTAGAGAAAAACTTACTCGAGTTGGGTACTATGTCAGAGCATTAAATGCATGGCTGATCTATCTCACAATGATTAAATTAATGCCCACAACGACTAGTATGAGTTGGGAAGGTATAAATAGAGGCAAAGCACTTCAGAAGATAAAACTTAACAACTTGCTATCTATTTCCAACATCATCAAGCCTTCATTTGTTCTTATTGGCAAATCATTCACATATTTCTCAAGAGTGTTCTTTGACTTGCAATTCTTTCTCTACTTGAGAGTGATAGATTATACTTCTGTTGTTCATCTATAAATAGAATTTCATTGTAATAAAGAGAGGATAGTTTTCTTATTTATCTTGAAAACAAGGATTGTATTTGAGGGGTTTAATTTTGCATCATAGAAGCAAGAGTGTGTTGAGGTGACCTCCACCCTTTGAAGAAGGAATTGATAGTGGATTGAAACTCTCAAGGGGAACTTGAGTGGACGTAGGCTTGAAGAGCCGAACCACTATAAATCTTGGTTTTGATCTCTCTAACTCATCTCTCTTTACTCTAGCTATTTGAGCACTTTGATTTATTGTGTTGTTTTGATTTTAAATCATATTGGTTATTACTATTGCAATCAAATATGTTTTTAAACAAGTTTTAAAGTAAAAAATCCAATTCTCCCCCTATTGGATTTCCATTTCGGACCTACATGGGTAGGTTGGGCTTCTTAAGGACGAAGAACACCGAAACGCATAATTCCACTTCTGCATAGATAACTTGAGTTATACAAGGGTTAACTCGAGTTATATTGACCTCGACTTACTCGAGTTATAGTTCCAAAGAACTCGAGTTGTATAAGGGTCACATAACTCGAGTTATCCATTCTCGAAACTCGCTACTCTCAAGATTCAACAACCGCAACGCACACATGCTCATCCTGATAGAGCATCAACGACCATCGTTATAGGAAATATAACGGAAATTGGCGGGATATTACACCACTTAACTCGAGTAATCCAAGATGCTAACTCGAGTTATCCATGATTCAGATTACTCGAGTAACACCTTAATGTTTACTCAAGTAACCCCACTAATACCATTAATCGCCCACTCAACACTCAAACATCTAAGATCAAAATAGGACCGAATGGAAAACTACATAGGGTCCTATCATAATCCGAAGGAGTTTTACACCTTTACTGATCAAAGGTATACAAACGGCCATGCCTCCCCATAGCTGGGTGTCCTTAGCCATATCAAATTATACATAATCGTTAATAGGCAATCATACATATCATATGAATAATCACAAACATTATATCATATCTTTATTATATCAAATACAGATTCATCATGTTCCAATTTCACATCAACATATTTTAGGATTTCCAATTCTTTAATTAGTTTGGCTATCATGTCAAGTCCAGCACATCGAAAACGATATAAGCCTGGAAACCATAAACTATATGCTTAGTATGATATCCAACTCACCTGAATGTCGAACCAAAGATCCATTCACACATCGGTAGTGGATAACTGGTTACCTCGACAATTACATAAAGCTAAATCAAACACATCTACTTCGGACATCGTAATTGTGGCAATTCATATATGCAAGAAATGAGGGTGAATGTCTCTAATCCCCTGATGACATCAGAGATCTTATTCGATCGAATATCTAACTCTCTCCTTCGATATCTTAGCATACCATAAAATAACAGTGTTGGTCCTTCAAGTTTTAAGAAACTACCACTCATTCCTCCAATTGTCATACATTTACATTTCACTCACTAAACTTTTAGAATTTAGCATTTTAGTCCCTCAGATAAAAGTTTTGTCAAAATCATCCTTATACCCGCTCCAACCATAGCATTCACATGGATTTCATTACAAGCCACCTAAATCACTTCAATATACATTACATCATATAACCCATCATCATACTACTCAAGTTATCAGCAAAATCCTTACTTCCATCCTCCATACAAGCCTAAACACATGCATACAATTGAATAACACTTCAATGATCTCATTTCTTCCTAAACCTATCATTTACATCATTATTCCACCCCAAAACATTTAGATCCAAACTCAAATACATCAAATTAGTCCTAAACCTAACATGCATGCATGTACTAGCTCATTTGCTTGCATGCATGTGCTAGATCACTCTTCTAAATGAAATGTTATCAAAGATGATTATGGAAGGGTGGTTTACTTCAGAATATCAGATGGGTACATGTACAACATTCATGCATGCATGTTCTAAAGCCTTACACTACATGAAAGGGTAAACAATTGAGAATCGAAGAGCATCTTACCTCAAGATCTTGGATGGGTTGAGGGAAGAGCAAGGAAAAAAGGAAGTGAGGAAATAATAGTGTTTCTAGAGTGAACGAAGGTGTTTGGAATGAGTTATGACCAGCCAAATGGTGTGGGAGGAGTATTTATAGGACCTTTCACCAAAAATCGTCGTTTTACTAAATAACAAGGTCTAACGTACATTATCATTAATTATACCATCCCACCAAAGCAGACAACTGAAGCTAGCAGGTCAAGTACCCTGTTGTGCAGAAACTATCTAGCCCTACATTATATGAGTTGATATGGATGGAAATGTTTATAAGTATAAGGACATGGCTACTTAAATAACCCAAGCTTGAACATTTAGGCTTAGTGGTTGGAAGCCCTTTAGTTGTTAGAGGTTGCTTATGGAAAACTGCGTGTTTATGTCGGATCATGATAATTATGGTATTAGAGCCGCTATGCGTACAAACGTGAATGATGGTGGAGAGAACCTCAACTAATGGCAATTGTGGGCAAACCTTAGGTGCTGAGAGAGAGGCCCTGAGTATAGGTAAATCCCATATCATCAAGTTGAGTATAGGCGAATGCCACACTAATAAAACACTGGAGAAATTCTAGGCATCATGATTGGAAGGCTTGCAAACGAGGACGTCACTAACCTAAGTTTTTGCGAATTGTAACATCCCACCAAAGCAGGGAGCTGAAGCTAGTAGGTCATTATGCAGCAGTTGTCCAGTGCCACATCATATAAGTGTATAAAGATTGAAATGTTTATAAGTATAAGGACCTAGCTACTTAAGTAACCAAGATTGAACTTTTGGGCTTAATGGTTGGAAGCCCTTTCGTTGTCAGATTTGTATCAAGGACAGCTATGTGCTTTTGTAGGGTCATGAAAAAAGGTTTCTTACGAACATAACAAGAATGTTATGCACGCAAAATTCTTAAAGACTGAGAATGACAAAAAGGCTTAAGCATGTAAGAGTAAAAGAGCTAAGTCCAAGTTTATTGCTTCAAAGTCAAATACAATAAGAGATATATCTTATGCACACAACCCTAAACGACAAAAGTGGTTGACTGACTCATCAGAAGTTGATTGACATATCAGGTACAAAATTCAAATCTTCAACCATATCATATGTGTTAGAACAGTAAAGCACATTGATGGGTGTCGAAACCAATAAAAATAAACCTCCTCGAAAATAAAAACTATAGACAGTAGTGAGAAGGTTCGAATTAATAGGACCAGTAAAAATCGTTTATTGTAATTATAGAAAATAAAATTAAAAACAATTTTTGATTAAGTGCCGAAATTTAGAAAACAATTAAAATAAAATTTGCAGTACATAAATCAAAAAAAATTCAGAGCAATTAAGTGAAAGGAAAAAACAATATGATGAAAGTCTAATCAAATTACTTCTCCCTTTAATCCGTTGAACCAATCATTGACACAAAAGATAACGTCTAATTGTTTGAATAGGTTAGTTATAGTTGTCGGTAGCCACTATAGAACAACCAGCCTCTACTTACGTCGTCGATAATTTTGGGACCCTTGAGAAATTATTTTCCTTACCAATAGACAACCTCCGAGACCTTTGGAAGGATTTAATCTACTAGTAGCATTAAGAATTAAAGAGACCAAACCCAAGCCAACAACGAGACCTCGATTTATTTAAACTTGACAATTTAATTTCATAACATAGAAGATGTGCAGCCACAAATAACTACACTATTTGTTACCTAGGCTAGAAACTAACGAGACCTTGTGTTCCTAACTAGCAGTTTATTATCATGTCAATCAATCAACCGATCATTATTGAAAGAATCAACACAACAATAATAATATAACAATTGAGCACATGAAGTAAATAGATATTTGAAAAAGAAAGATAAATTAGAACAAAAATCTCACAATTCGTTTGGATTAAACATCGAAAGTGCAACAACTAGAATGAGTTTAACAATGCATGTTGAGGTTGAAAACACAAAGAGAGAATAATAGCAGTGGTTGTTCTGTAGAGAAAAGAAAGAAAATAGAGTGTCCAGAATGTGCCACCAATCCTAATTTCTAGAGTATTTCTACTCGATCCTAATTCTTAAACCAAATAACACATCCCAAAATAGTCTCAAGGCCAAAATATGAATACAGAGTCTAATTTTCGTCCATGGGTAAGTATTATCGCATTGCTCAACAGTCCCAAATAATTTAGCCACGTCATCATTTGTTTTGTAATTTCTGCCCAGTAATTCGACATCCTTCAACATGGTCATGACTAGCTTTATTTAAGTCCAAATTGCTTTCTTCCAAAATCCACCAACTTTTGTCCATTTCCATCAACTCATCACCTAGTCCCTACAAAACACAAAACCACGCAAAAGCACATAAAATAAACAACATATAGCATGAAAAGCAATGCAAATAAACACTGAAACAGTGAGGAAAATACACAACATCAAATCTCCTCACACTTGCCCAATGCTTGTCCTCAAGCATTCAATAACCCAAAAATATTCAAACATCCAACTTCTAATTATCCTTGTTAGCTATAAACTAAGCACAACCCAAATCGATATACACCGAATATTTGAGAACAAATGTAACTAGTGAAAGGCTAGTTGATAACCGAAGTGATTAGTCTCCACACCAGTATTGCCCCCTAGGGAATAGCAAAACCACACCCTTTATGGTTAATTCACTCAATCGCTCAAACGTGTTTAGGGTGAAGTGTGTACACTCAAGTCAACCATTAATAAACTCTTTCCATGGCTTGATAATCAATTGAATCTCCACCAATTTGAAATATCTGAATCAATACACCAATCAAAGAGGACTTTCATAGCGTTGAAACGTGGCTAAACAAAAGGGTAACAAGTTGAGAGAGAAAATGATGAACTAAGCCAATACATGCCAACGACAATAAATACATATTGTTTGTACTTCCAATCACAAATTCACGCCCATAACCAATGTAAATATGTTGTTTTTATAAGGCTACCCATAACCAAAATTTTTCATTCCTTCGTTGCTCTTCAACTTCGTTTTTTCATTTTTTTATAAGAACAACATGATCGGCAATACAGAAACTGGGTAGCTTTGTGAATCTCATAACATTAGCACCAAATAAGCATAAGATATGTAAATTTAATCACCAACACTTAACATTAACCACAAGATAAATATTGGCATGTATAGCTATTGGATACTCTCAACTTGAAGTGCAAATGGAGTGATTTAATAAAGAAAATGGAGATGGTTAAAATGGGTGCAATCAACAAAAAGGCCAAGGCTCAAAGGGGTTTACTATGGATTAATTTAAAAGGGGTGGATTAACAAGGAAAAGGGTAAAACAATTGGTTAAGCGAACAATGTCTCTCATCATCCTAGTGTCTCAATTCAAAACGAAATGTGATCTCAAAATGCATGTCATGTCAAGCTCTAGAAGTGTTCCATTAAGGTTGACTAATTCACACAACAAGAGAATTCAGTCTCAAATTGCTCAATGGTTCTTGTGTGAATTTTATTCATTCCTTCGAATCTAGTGCTGGAGGTTGTGTGTCCCTAAATCTAACGTGTATAAAAATCCATGTTCACAGAAAGATGGGTCTAGGGGTCAAATAATGTTAAAGAAACTTGAATTTCAGGTTATCAAATCAAATAACAAACATTCACACAAATAACATGCAAACATAAAAATAAGAAAATACACACAAAATTCGACCAATCATGGCATGGCCTTGCCCAGTACAGGTCATAATAGAAAACATGCAAAACAAACAAGAAAGTGTTCCCCTCCACACACTTAAACATAACATTGTCCTCAATGTTAAAGAACAAAAATAAAGATGAAAGGGAAAGGGAGCTTCTCTATTTTGGTCATGGTGACGGTGGATGTGGAGTCGATGGGATGAGGAGGTGGTGGCACCTCCCCGCACTTATTCTCTATTTTCTTCTTCAATTTCAACACTTCAAATCATAATAGCAGGTACTATTCTTCACAATACAAGCGCTAAAATGACTGAATCATGCTGAAATTGTCACCACTCAAGCAAGTGGTCAAAGGCACCAAATGACCGAAAAAGTTGGACGAACAATTTCAACAAAAAATTTGAAAATAAATATGATGAAGACAAAAATGAAATTAAAAAGAATACTCAAAAATTCAAAATAAGTAAATAAAAAGACTTGGGTTGCCTCCCAAGAAGTGTATTTGTTTAATGTCGTTGGCTTGACGCATTTCCATCCTCATCCTTCCTCAATGTTGTAGCGTACTACTTCTACCTCAACCTCAAAGGCAATCTCGCCATTTAGCACATGAATCTTTGCACATGCAATACTTAGGAATGGTCTTCCCAACAAACTCAATGATGGATGACGAGAGTCATCATCATCCATGTCCATAATATAAAAATCAGCGAGAAATATTAAATTGTCAAATTGCACCAAAATATTCTCAACCATCCTGTTTGGGTAAATACTATAGTGATTAGCTAATTGTATTATAATCCCTATTTCTTTCATTGGTCACAAATTTATTTTTTTATAAATTGAAAGGGGCATAGCATTTATTGAAGCACCTAAATCTAACATAGCACATTTTATCTTTATATACCCAATGGTGCATTGGATAGTGAACATGTCCGGATCTTTCTTCTTTGGTGGTAATTTCTCATCAATTACGAAAGAAGAATTTTGTGGAGCATACATGACCCTCTCCTTTGGTGCTTTCTTTTTTTTGGTGCAAAATTCTTTGAGGAATTTAACATATTTGGGCTCATTCTCGATTGAATCAAGTAAAGGAATATTTACCTCGACTTTTCTGAATGATTCCAACACGTCTTCCTCATTTTCATCAGCTGACTTCTCAGTACAGACCAGTTTGTCCACACAAATTTGAATTGGATGAAGATTTAAAACTTGTGCTTCTTTCTTGTTACCTGCACATTTGATTGTAACTTGCTCAAGCAAAGTATTTTCCTTAAAGCCAATTTCTAATAGCTTTGGAAAGTCCTCCATAATCTCATGTGCATCTTCCCTACTAAACCCTGTAAGTCTTTTAGGGAAAGGAATGTCAATGAACCTACAAAACAGCTTTGGAGCCTCTGTTGTCGTTTTCTTCTGTTCGACATAGCCATGCCGAGAAGCACTCAAACCTTGATCTTTTTTCAGTTCCTTTCCAGTCTTCACTAACATTTTGCTTTGAGTTAATAGTAGGTAGGGATGGAAGACACCTCTGATTCTCCAATTTTTTAAGTGAATTAGCCAACTGACTAAACTAGTTCTCCAAGTTTTGAATGTTATTTTCTATTTTCTGTTGAAACTGAAGCGTAGATTGTTGAAATTGTCCGGTGCATTGCCAAATTTGTTGGGTGGCTACCATTAGATTTTTCGTCATCTACTCCAAAGATTCCACCTTATCCTTGTTATTTTGAGATTGATGTTGCTGGTTTTGTGTTCCACTCCCATATCTCAAGTTAGGATGATCCCTCCAACCAGGACTATAAGCGTTTGAGTATGGACCAAATCTTATTTAAGCTTGGCCTCCAACGACATAAGCTTGCTCAACTTTTTCATCTTACAAAGATGGGCATGCGTCTATAGGATGGCATACACCAAGAAAAATTCCACACACTTGGGCAGTTTGACCTTTAGTCACAATCATATCATGCATGGCAGCCATTGTTTTCTCAAGCAAATTGGCAACGTTATCAAGTTTAGTTCCAAGATTAGAATAGTGCACCTCATTAACCCTTCTGGCAGTAGTTTCAGAATGTCCTTCATACCGATGCGAATTAGCAGCTATAACTAAAATTAATTCACAAACTTCTTGTGGTATTTTGTTGAAAATAGCTCAACCATTAGCTGCATCTATCATTCTTCTCTCTAAAGGGACTAGACCATCATAAAAATACCGAATAAGCAACTATTCTGAAATTCCATGTTATGGACAACTTGCACATATCTTTTGAATCTTTCCCAGTAAACATGTAATGTTTTAGTATCTTTTTTCCCAGCACTACAAATCTCCCTTCTCAATTTAGTAACTCTAGAAGTAGGGAAATTTTTATCCAAGAATAATCTCACCATGTCAGTCCATGTATTTACTGAACCAGGAGGCAAGTAGAACAACCATTCTTTAGCTTGGTCACTCAATGAGAATGAAAACACCCTCAATATGATTTGGTTCTATAGGATTCCTTGCGATTTGAAACTAGAGAAGACAAAGTGGAAGTCCTTCAGATGTTTGTTTGGGTCCTCATTTTTTACACCATGGAATTTTGGCAATAACTAAATCAAACCAGATTTCAATTCAAACAGTGCATCCAACTGCGGGTACTGAATACAAAGAGGTTGCTAATTAACAGGTGGAGCTGCCAAATCTCTTAAGGTTTGCTGATTCTGATTGTTGGCCATTTTTGTATCAGTTTTGAATTCAAAAGGAAGATTCTGACAATTCAACCGGTGGTTTTGAGGTAGGCTGTGAAGAGGATGAGGCTTGTGCTCTGCGCAATCTTGCTTCTTTTCTGAGCTTCTTTGCAGTCTTTTCTATTTCAGGGTCAAACAAGAGTTCACCTGTAGAAATAGAACAATGCATACAACAAAATAGAAAGTTAAGCAATTAAATAAATAAATAAATTTTTAATATTGGCCCCTTTGAACGGCGCCATATTTTGATGGGTATCGAAACCAACAAAAATAAACCTACTAAAAAATAAAAACTGTAGACAGTAGTGAACATGGTCGAATCCACAGAAACTAGTAATAATTTGTTTATTGTAAAGAGAGAAAACAAAAATTAAAGACACGAATTGATTAAGTGCCAAAATTGAGAAAATAATTAAAATAAAATTTGCAGCAAAGAAACCAATCAAAACTCATAGCAATTAATTGAAAGGAAAAATAAATATGATGAAAGCCTAGACAAGGTACTTCTCCATTTAATTCGCCAAACTGATTGTTGTCACAAAAGATAACTTCTAACTGTTCGAATACGTTAGTTATAGTTGTCGACAACCACTCTAAAACAACCAGCCTCTACTTAAGTCATCGATAATTCTGGGACCCCTGGGAAATTATTTCCCATACCAATAGACAACCTCTAAGACCTCTAACAGGATTTAATCTAATAACAGCATTAAGAATTAAAAAGATCAAACATAAGCCAACAACTTTCAGACCTTGGTTTATTTAAACTTGACAATTTAATTTCATAAGATAGAAGATGTGCAACCACAAACAACTACGCTATTCTCTACCTAGGCTAGAAACTAATGAGACCTAGTGTTCTAACAAGCACATTATTATCATGTCAATCAATCAACCGGCCGTTATTGAAAGAATCAACACAACAATAATAATAATATAACAAGTGACCACATGCGTTAAATAGATATTCGAAACATAAAAGATTAATTAAGAATAAAAGTCTCACAATTCGTTCAGATTAAACATCAAAAGTACCTTAACTAGAATGAGTTTAGCAATGCATTTTGAGGTTGAAAACACAAAAAGAAAATAATGGCAGCAGTTGTTCTCAAAGGAAAGAAAGAACAGAGAGTGTCGAGAATGTGTCGCCAATCCTAATTTCTAGAGTATTTATACTCAATCCTCAATCTTAACCCTAATAATATATCTCAAAATAGTCTCAAGGGAAAAATACGAATAAAAGACTAATTTTTGTCCACGAGTAAGTACTCCCGTGTTGCTCATCAGTACCAAATAACTTAGCAATGTCATCACTTGTTTTGTAATTTCTGCCTAGTAATTCGACATCCCTCGACATGACGACACCCAGACCAGCTTCACTTTGTAAGTCCAAATTTATTTCTTCCAAAATTCACCAACTTTGCTCCATTTCCATCAACTCATCACCTAGACCTTGCAAACACAGGACCACATAAAATAAAATAAAAAAACATTTAGCACGAAAAGCAATGCAAATAAACACCAAAAACATGAGAAAAATGCACAACATCACATATGTAAAGTTTGAAAAGTCTTTGCATACTATGGGGTTATTTACGTAGGCTAAATTTACATATTAATTCGAGCATAAATAGATAGCATCTTGGCCCTAAGTGTAATTAATTGTTCACGAATTTATATTATTTTTTGTGTTTTGTGTAGGGTGATTGAGAATGCATGAAATTTGGATGAAAAGTTATGAAAAGGGCATGAAAAAAGAGTTCTCAAAATGGGCCTAAGCGATGGAAAGAAACGGAGGAAAAATCGACTCAAAAGAAGCAACGCTCGTCATCACACCCTGCGATCACGGTCATGGTGACTTGTTTTGGAGGGAATGATATTTTAATTATCTACCACAATGTTGTTTTTGACAAGCCCAAGTGATTAATTGAGAGATGAAGCTTAGGTTAGGTCAACTAGCATAAAACTTGTTGAATGCTAGAGTGGAGATACTTACTGCCTACAAGGTGTTTGATGAAATTCTTATATGCACCTAATGGGCCTAGTTTGCCTAGGTTAGGCCGAAAGGACTCTCCTAGGAAATTTTTGGTACAAATTGAGTGACCTCGAGAGATGCCTTGAGTGATTCATGTGGAGAGAATACTCATACCCATTTTTCAAAACCCATTTTCATTCAATTAGCAACTAAATCCTTGGTTTCATCTTGAAAGCCTTAATGTTTTCATACTATTGAGAAGTTGTGTTTAATTTCTTGTTTGCTTTTATTTACAAACCCCTAAAAACAACAATTTGATTCTTTTATTTTCTTTTATTTTATTATTTGATCACTATTAGACATGTTCCTTGTGGATTCGACACCCAAAGAATACTCCTTAGGTTTTTATTACTACAATCAATTATTGTGCTCTTGCAAGAACCAGCTCAAGCTTTTGGTGTTGTTGTCAGGGAACGACGTTCTTTTTGTAGTCATTTTATTTTTGTTTTATTGACTTTTTTGTTGTTTTGCAGGTATTTATACTTTTTAAGACACACTAGGAGCTTGGAAAATTAAGAGGTTGTTCCTTTAACTTTGGAGATAGAAAGGGTTTTGATGGCAAATCGAGCTAACCAAAGAAGAGGAAGGATGGAAGAGATGGCTAGACCTCGAGAGGAGGATGAGGAGCCTAAAGTTGAGCAAGCTCAAGAAGGTGTTTCTAGGAACCAAATGTCGGGTCGCATGAACATGAGAGAGATCTAAAGGCCGGTGATTGGCACCTCACCTTCATGTGTTAGATTGAACCCAACAGCTTATGAATTGAAGAGTATCCATTTTAGTATGTTGCCATCATACAATGGGTTTCCTTCGGATGATCCATTCACATTTTTTAGGGAGTTCTACACCACCCTGCAAACTTTCCCTCTTCATGGATTGACCGGAATGAGCTAAGGATGAGATTCTTTCCCCACACATTAAAGGATCGGGCGAAGACTTGGTTGATCAACTTGCCAAAAGGGTCATTAGGCCCTTGGGAGGAGGTTTATGAAATGTTCGTGATGAAATATTACTCTCCCCAAAAGACCGTTGAACTTGAAGCAAGATTTGCTCATTCTCACAATTGGAGGGAGAACCCTTTCATGAGGCATAGGAGCGCTTCAAGCTACTATTGAGCCAATGCACATATCATCAATTTTCTTTAGCACTATTGACTCATTTCCTCTATGATGGGTTGAATATGCATGGGAAAACATTGTGGATACTGCTTCGGGTGGTTATTTTGGAGAGAAAACGGCCGAGGAGATTTATGACATATATGAGATGTTGGCAACAAATTCACAACAAAAAGCTGTTATGGTAAGAAGAGTCAGCATGCATGAAGTAAATGTTCCTTATCTTGACTTGGTTACCCAATTGGATGAAATGTTGAAGAAAGTAAATTTATTGTTGCAAAGACAAAATTTGGCTAGGGATAAATGTGCTTATTATGGTGTTTTGGGCATGATGAATTGCATTGTGGTTTGAATAATGGTGGAGGAGTTGGTTATGATGAAGTGAATTTTATGGGGGGATTCCAAATGCATAACCAAGACATGACCTGTATTCCAACACCTATAATCTAGGTTGTAGAAACCACCCAAATTTTTCATTGAGAGACTCCAACACCAACCAAACATTTTCACAACCTAGACCAAATGCGCATTCCACCTACCAACCAAAAGCACCCCACCAATACATATCCCAACCCCATCACCAACAAGAAAGTTAAGACAAAATGCCACTCTTGGAGGATTTGTCAATGCAATACATGAGTAAAATGGACACCAAATTTTTGCACAACCTAAATCAAATTGAGAGACAAGTTGGGCATTTAGCTAAGGCTATGTAGGATAGGGAAAATGGGAAGCTACCAAGTACCTCCCAAGTCAATCCAAATGAGGAGTGTGATGGTGATTACCTTGAGAAGTGGGAAAGTGCTTGAGGAGCCAAGTATGGGGGCAGAATTGAGAAATGATAAGGGAAAGGAGTATGTGGTGAAAAAAACCCAACAATGGCTTAGAGGTTGATGACCAAAAAGTGCAAGACAAAGAGCCCCCTTCCAGCCAAAAGGATGAAGTGAAACCCTATGTTCCTCCTATCCCATTCCCTCAACAGTTGAAGACCGACACCCAAGCCAAGGAATTTGATAGGTTCTTGGAGATGTTCCAAAAATTGGATTTGAACATACCTTTCTTGGAGGTCATTTTCCAAATGTCTAACTATGCTAAATTCTTAAAAGAGCTAGTGGCCAATAAGAAGAGGTTGGAGGAGTATGCTACAGTGGCACTTATCAAGGAGTGTAGTGCGATTTTATTGAACAAACACCCTCTAAACCTCAAGGGTCAAGAAAACTTTACAATTTCTTGCACATTTGGTAAATTGGAAAATGTTGAGTCCTTATGTGATTTGAGTGACTCGATCAATCTAA
This sequence comes from Flueggea neowawraea, assembly GCA_948243855.1. NCBI lineage: Eukaryota > Viridiplantae > Streptophyta > Magnoliopsida > Malpighiales > Phyllanthaceae > Flueggea > Flueggea neowawraea. The sequence continues at coordinate 27,648 of CAODLS013021018.1, forward strand.
TGCCCTCATCCATCTACAATAAGCTCGAGATTGGAGAGCTAACACCTACAACTATGAAACTCTAACTTGTGGATCGATCAATCAACCAACCACTTGGAGTTGTGGAGAACATCTTAGTAAAGGTACGTAAGTTTTTGTTTCTTAATGATTTTTATGTATTAGATATAGATGATGCTTGTGCCACCACCATCATACTTGAGAGACCTTTCTTGGCAATAGTAGGGGTTTGTATTTATTTGACTAAGGGGAGTCTACTCTTTAGAATGGGGAACGAAATTGAAGAGTTTCATGTTTCTAAGAATGTGTACCAACAATTGCTTAAACATGATGAAAATATGAAGAATTCCTTAAAAACATATTGCATGGTATCTAGATCTCTACCATTGAACCCTTTAAGTGCAACCCAAGTGAACAACAACTCAAAGAGCAACCCATAGTGTGTCCAAAAGAAGAAGGGCTCAATAAGATGAAATCAAATGCAAAAGAGAGTGAAGCTAAGAAAGGGGTTGAAAGCAAAAATGAGAAATAGAAAGGGAAAGAGAGTGATTATTGTTTGAAGGGTGTTGAGGGACAACATTCTTACTATTTTCCACCCAGTAATATTTTCTTTATAACCCCAAAATTCCAACGTGCGACCCATTCATGATTTCTAAAGTTCATTCATTTGGTCCTATAGACGTCATTTTATATGATCATACACCAATCACTATTTATAGGGAACGTTTGAGGCCTTTGAAGGGATCCACACTCAGGACTATTTAGCATCCCAAATAGTTCCTTTACACATGTTCGGAATGATGTTAAACTACCTTTTGTCCGCAATTACGTTAAACTATTATTACCTTGCATTTGCATGTAGTGTAGGTTTCAATTTTAGTGTGCACTTTATATTAGAAGCACATTTATCATTTTGTTTTGCATGCTTTTGCCAAAAATGGTATGAGAGGTTATTTATACATGTATACATGTCATACCACTCACCAACTCTAGCATGCATACATTTTGTATATATATATATATGCCAATGATGGAGTCATGCATTCAAGGCCAAGCAAGGGCGAACAAGCGACAATTAAAGAAGCTTTCTAAACCTTTTCTTTTTTTTTTTACTTTATGCTTTATTGTTACTATTGAACTTGTCCTCATGTTCCTCATGCTTATTTAGGTTGATCCGGATTTATATTATTAAACATTGAGGACAATGTTCAAAATAAGTGTGGGGAGGGGTTTATTATTTGCTTCATGCGTAATTGTTTATATTGTCTTTGCTTGTGTTTTGATTTTGTTTAAAAATGCTTGAAATTGTGCTTCAATTATTTTTTTAGAATGTATCAAATTTGAAAAGAATGAGTTTGAATTGAATCGGTTGGAGGAATTTTGTAGTGTGTTAGTATGCTTTTAAAATGGTTAATTGAGAAATGCTTGCTATTTGAAGTATATTTGTAATTTGGCATTTTTTTAGGTTGTAAGGTTGAGAGTTTGCTTATCAACTTCTTTAATCTATTAGTGGGGGCATAAAAGAGGCTTACAAACTTATTGTTGAGTGATTTTTAAGCAAATATGCTTAAATTATTGAATTTTGGTTGAAAATGTTTGCAGTAGACTTAGCTTTTAGTTGAATGAAAGGTGCTTATTTTGAATGATTGAAAAAGGTAAAACTAAACAAGGACAATTGCATGTGGTCTTAACTCTGTAGTGGGAAATGATAAGTACTCTCAGATAGCAACAATAAGTGGAAACACAAAGACTCTTCATTTGCTGACTTATTTTTAGCACCTAAAAATAACAGGGAAGTGATCAAAGGGAAATAAATGAAAGAAAAATATGAAAGGAAGCACTTATTAATAGAAAGTGAATGAATACTGCCAAGTTTGCTCCAAAACAAAGGAAATTGTGTTCAAAACTTAGCAATAGGGGAGATAAGCCTTATATATGCCAATAGATTAGGGAATTTGATAGATACACTCTTGAAGTTACCACTTAGAAATGCCATGGTTGGGTGCTTGTAAATGATGAGTAGCATTGTCTTCCTTTCTCGATCATTTTACTCGTATACTTGCATACTATAAGAATTTTCTTGCCTCTTTGATTTAAATTGCATTCTAACCCCAGGATTGGATTTGGTTTGCTTGGAGACAAGAGAACGAGTAAGTGTGGGGGAGTTTGATGTAGGCTAAATTTACACATTAATTCAGGCATAAATAGATAGCATTTTGGCCCTAAGTGTAATTAGTTGTTCACAAATTTATATTATTTTCGTATTTTGTGTAGGGTGATTGAGAATTCATGAAATGTGGATGAAAAGTGATGAAAATGCATAAAAAAGGATTTATCGAAATGGACCTAAGCAATGGAAATAAACGAAGGAAAAATCGACTCAAAAGGAGCAACGTTCATCGTCACTCCTTATGATCACGCTCATGTTGAGAGGGTGTGATTAGAAACCAATTTCCATTTGAGGCAGAAGCGAATCACGATCATGATGATGACCGTGATCATGACCGTGACCCCATCACGGTCACCAATCACGGCCGTGATGGAGGACGTGATCATGATGGGAAATGAATTATGGTCATGAATCCAATCACACCCTAGAATCACAGCAATAAGCATGACCGTGGCGGCCCTGGAGAGAGAGAAAAAGTGATAGAAAGAGGCCAAATCAAGTGGGGACCAAAGCATGTTCAAGGGGCATTTTTGGAAGGATATTGCAAGGGTTTGTAGGGGGAGCAAGAGGACTATAAATACACCTCATCCACCATATTTTTGGCATCATTGGACACTCACATTCAAGAAAAAAGATAATTATTCTCTCTTACCCATTCTTCAAGGAAGATTCAAAGCATTAAAGAGGAGAGAGAAATAGGATTGAAGAGGGCTTTCATGATCCATTGAGAGAAGCTTTATTCTTCCCTTTTGTTTTTTTTTCTTTGTTTCGAAATTTTGTTTAGGATTCACATTTCTTATTTTATGTTTTATTTTGTAATTATGTTAGCTTAGATTTTGTTTTAGGGCATTAGAGATGTAGATCTTGAATTGATGTTGCTTTAATGAATGACTTGTATGGATAGTGTACTTTTATTGTTATATTCTTTGCTAGTGATGATTTTATGACTTGTTTTGGATGGAATGATGTTGTGCTTAGCTACGAATATGTTGGTTTTGACAACCCAAGTGATGAATTGAGAGATGAAACTTGGTTTAGGTCAACTAGCATAAAACTTGTTGAGTACTAGAGTAGAGATACTTAGTGCCTACAAGGTGTTCGATGAAATTCCTCTATGAACCTAATGGGCCTAGTTTGGCTTGGTGAAGCTGAAAGGACCCTTCTAAGAAATTTTAGGTACAGCTTGAGTGACCTTGAGAGAGGTCTTGAGTGATTCATGTGGAGAGAACACTCACAACCATTTTTTAAAACCCATTTTCATTCATTAAGCAACGAAATCCTTGGTTTCATCTTGAAAGCCCTAACATTTTCTTATTATTGAGAATTTGTGTTTAATTTCTTGTTTGCTTTTATTTACAAAACCCCTAGAAACAAAAATTTGATAATTTTATTTGCTTTTATTTTATTATTTAATCACAATTAGACACGTTCTATGTGGATTCAACACCCAAAGGATACTCCTTAGGTTTTTATTACTACAATAGATTCGTGTGCACTTGCAAGAACCTGATCAGTTGTACATTGAAACATAAGAGGAAGTTTTGGAGTTGAAATTTTGGAATGAATTTGTTGTATCCACATTGGTATCTTAAGCATGCAAGTTCAGAAGTAGCGCCAAATTGTTGCGCACACAAATGTTGATAACGCATGCAAAGGTTGATGTGACAGGTCTTGGATTTCAATTTTATCTCACAACAGCTAGTAATAATTCCACAACGGCTTCAAACTTTATCCACATATCAAGAAGGTATTTTTGGCTATAAATACACTTCTACAACAACAAAGGAAGAGGGATAAGCCTTGGGTACATATTGCATCATTAAATTTGCTCTCATTTAGTCTCTTATACACTCACTCTTGTTCTTATCACTTGCAAACTTATTTGGGTTGGTGTGTGATCATTATTGTGTTGGAATTTGCAGCTCAAATATGACATTCATATACATTCATGGCAGCGGATATAACAAAAATTTAATGCCTTGAATTCCCCAAAGGACCCATGCATATCAACATATATAATTAAGGTTGGAATATTTACCTTTCACCAAGGCTTGATCGAACGATTGAATGAAACGTTGATATAGCTCTTAGCACCAAGAACCCGAATCACCTTTGTGGAATCACGTTGCTTTTCCGCTAACATGGCTACAGGTGTCCACACGAACGAACTTACCTTGGAATGATTGCAGTGTACTAGCACCCTTTAGAATCACTATTCTAAAGCTCACAAAAATTATTTTCTCTCTTTGAATTGTGGCACACAAGTTCGGCAATGGAATCAATGAATGGCAAGGGGTGCAAGTCTATTTATAGGCACATGAGATTACCTCGATAGGTAGCACATTTGAACCGAAATTCCCCTTCTCCTTGCCCTACTAGGATTCGGTTTTCCCCTTTGTGCAAAAAGAGAGCCGAATTCATTCTTAGTCACACTAGGTTTCGGTTTTCTCCTTTAGTACAAGAAGAGAGCCAAATTCATTCCTAATCATATTATGCTACATCCTAATTAAGGTTTCCTTGTCTTACAAGAATAGAACTCCTAATTAGATGTGCATATGTGTGTCGAATTCTATTCCTTTTCATACAAGGATTAATTTTCCTAAAAAATAGGAAGTGAATGCCGAAATTCCTCATGCTCTAATCTCATTGGGTTTGGCCGAATTTCATGATGGGTTTCTTAATGTTTATTAGGCTTTTAATTATATGATACATTACCATAATATAAATCTTATACATGGGCCAAATTATATCACACATAATTAAACAATTAAACCCATGATAATAGGTGATTCATATTAAAACCCATCACATTAATGGACTATGTATTAAATCTTATTTAACACATAAATTATAAAACCTTGAATTATTATTGATTAATCAAATTAACCATCTTAATAATTCGTTCATCAATAAGAGATAATATTTTGTAATCAATCCAATTCGTTATTTCTATGTGACCCTATAGGCCCACTAAAAATTGGCAATGGGTCTCGTCCCAACCTTTAGGGCCAAAGTCTATAAGCGGTATTTAGTAATAGATTATGGCAACCCAAAATCAAGTGGTTGTTAGTGATCCGAGTTAACCTTTCACTGATGTATAGTCCTTTTATCACCCAATATCTCATCTAAGCATAAGGCATGGTCATATGTCAACCTTATATAGCTTAGCGTGTTTCTAGATCTTGAGTATATTGATATAACAAATGACATTGACAAACTCCATTATCAATTCATTCGAGTATGCATACATTCCATCAATTCTACCCATTAAGTGGCCAAGAGATATCACACTTCAAAAGAGGAACAAATCCATCACTCTCACTATCACTCCTCTGCATGATTCATGACATATCAAATCATAGCCTTTCTTGTTACCCTCTTATGGATAACTTTTGACTAAGTCATAACATGCAATTCCTCATGTAGGAGTCAATAGTGAGTTTCAGTCAGAGGACTCAAACATCACCACTGCATGAAAGTTACATTGTGACAACAATCCATGAAGTGGTTTCATAGCAGGCCAGTCCAATACATGTTCCCCAACCTGCATCTATGCTCTAAGTTGATATCTCATATCCATAATCAGTAAAACGTGATTATCCACTTAGTATCATATTAATCTTTAATGATTGATTAGGGACATTTAGAATAGTATTCCTTTCATCTCTATGGTTTTACTATCAAGTCACATACTTGATGGCGCAAAGAAGAATAAACTATTCATGGAGTTTTATCTTCATAAAACAAATAATATTTCATAGAAATAAAATGCCTATTTATTATTAAATAAACCGAAATAACAATGTTTACATGAGTGGGCTAGGGAACAAAACTAACATCTTTTGTTTATTTATTTGTATTGTTACTTAGTTTTGTCTGTTTAGATTTCTTTCTCTTTATTTAGTTGTTTTGTTTCCTTTTCATCAATGTCAAGCTAACGACGTTATGCATATTTGGCATTCTCCGCCATTCAATTTATTCTTGTTTTCTATGACGTGAGTCCGATGCCACGATACTTTGATTTTGTGAGGATGTAGCCCTTGTTTTAATTCTTTCTTTGCTTGAGGACAAGCAAAATCCTATGTGTGGGGTAATTTGATGAACACTCAATTACACATATTTGTATTGTCGAGCTCCTATCATTTTGGGTATATTTGAGTTGTTTTCATAGGTTCTGGTGTTTTATTAGCTCATATTTTGTTTGTCAGGTCATGTGATCGTGTTTTTATAGAATTGAATGAAAGCAAGCCAAAACAGAGATTAAACGATAACTTTCGAGGCTTTCAACATAAGACACGGTTTGGGAACACAAGACACAGTCGTGTACTACCAAATTTCTAAAGCAATTATGAATGGCTCCAAGGCAATTAAGTAGTCATCGGAGGATTCAACATCTACATACTACTGTTACCCTTGATTGCCCGGTTCTTAAACTCTCTTAGTGCTGTTGTGTTATGTATTGGCGTATCTCCATTCCTTTTGTGTTTATAGGGTAGATAATATAGAGAGAGTCATTACTAGTACTCTTAGTCTCTGTGGGATACGACACTCGGTACTCAGGTCCGCATACTACAATCGATAAGTGCACTTGCTTGGTACCACTACATATTTGAACAAATGTGAGAACCACATCCGATATCTGATACCTGGATTCATCATCTTTATCATCGCTCCAAGTTGCAACTAGAACCTCCTTCTTCATGTATCGATCAAATGATTGGTTTGATAACGAGCTTTTGCAATCCTTTGCATAGTGGCCTATTTTTCAACAATTGTAGCACGTTTCATCATTCATCTGTTTGTAACTTGAAGTCCTTCAGACATCATCTCTTGGACCCTTATTTATCTCTCTTTTTCTTCTAAGCATCATTGATTTGATCTTTCAAATGTTTTTGGCATAGGGGGCCAGCTGTTTATCATCCTCGTCACTTTCCTCTTCTTCTTCATCACTTTCTTCCTTGATAGAAGCCTTTGCCTTAAAAGCTACTCTCTTCTCCTTTGGTTTGGGGCTTCCTCCTCTAGTCTTCAAGATTATCTCATAATTTATGAGAGATCCCACTAATGCATTGAAGTCCAAGGTGTTTAGATCCTTGGATTCCATAATTTCCATCACTTGTCAGTCCCATTCATGTGGAAATGATCTCAAGATCTTCGTAACCTTCTCACTATCATCCATATGTCTTCCAAGGGAGGCCATGCCATTTAAAATTGCTGAGAATCGATAGTCAATGTTGGAGGTTTATTGGTGGATCATATTCAATTGATATTCATAATTGTTTAGAATCGATACTTTGGGTCCCTTCACAATCACCTTCCAATATTCAATGTTCTGACTCTTAATGTAGATCATCATTCGATTCTTCCATGTAGCATAATTTGAACCATTGAACCTTGGAGGTTTTGTGGTAGTCAAACCTTCTTCAAAGTAGCTGGGAGTTAAGTTCAAAGACATCCTAGATCTTTACTTTTTGGTGGTTAAATTGACAAAAATAAGAGCCTAGGCTCTGATACCAATTGAAAGAGCAAATACCACACTAGAAGGGGAGTTGAATAGTGTGAAACTCCAGGCTTTGAAATATTTTCGTTTAGGCATGTAAGAGACAAACCAAAATAGTAAAGAACACAACGAAATTAGAATGGTTCGGCCAAACACTTGCCTACATCCACTACCTAAGTATCACCACTTAGGATTTCCACTATTCTTAAACTTTTCTTACAACTTTCACTTTCAAGCTAAGTGAGAACTCCTACAATTCTTCATTTTGGTTCAAGAATAAATCAGCCTAGGATATACCTTTGATCTCAACCTCACAAACACTCTATTTATGAATGATAAATCGCTCACCAACAGATTTGAAACAAGGATACACGTAACTAAGAATTGGAAATAAGCACAATAAAACTTGTATCACCAAGAACAATGAACAAGGCTCAAATTCAGGTTGCAATCTATTTGTAGGTCCTTGTTGTACCTCTCTTGATTGCTCCGAAAGTATATTTATACCTCCTAATGTTTATCTAGCAGTTGTGACTCATAATATGCCTGTTGGAGTATGAAATCAATCTTGATTTTCTTTCCTTTTCAGTGCTTACTCAAGCAACTTCATTGTTGATGCTCCAGTGTTAAATCCAACCTTGACTTACTCGAGTAAGACTAGTCTCTACTCGAGTGATCGATCTTGTGTGACCGTTGAACATTAATTTCTTCCCTTTTTAGGCTTGATTGGCTTGGATCTCTCAAATTTTGAAATATCCCTACTCGAGTAAGAAAATGTCTACTCGAGTAACTTCGATTTGTTTCACTTCTGGAACTTCTGAATCTTGCACTTACTCGAGTGAATGATGGCTCTACTCGAGTACATGTCTCTACTGGGTAATTTATTGAAATTCAGAGCCACGATTACTCAAGTGACATGTAGTTCTACTCGAGTAACTTCCTCATTTAGCAGCCTTCTGGACATAGTTCTTACTTGAGTAATTTGGAGTTCTACTCGAGTACATCCCGTCTCCATGTATTCTGCTCACCACGTTTGGTCGAGTAAGATTTGGAGTTGGTTGAGTAAATCTGTTTTTACTCGAGTAATAATGAACTCTGGTCGAGTGAACTCTGGAAGTCAATTTCTCCTGGCACGACACTTACTCGAGTAACGTTGAGGCTTACTCGAGTAACCTCCTTTTTCTTCATATAACTTCATCCTTTTGCAGCCTTGTTTGGTTTGCCTTTTGGATAGCTAATTTACCAATATTTGTCCATCGTCAAAACGTAGGTGGATTTAAATGTGAACCACCATTGGCTTCACATCCTCAGTTCTCCAAACTTTTCTACATCGAAATTATTTACTAATCTCTTCAACATTTATACCTAGCTATAACATCGAACTTCATGTTCCTTTGCGAAACCAACACCATTTTTCATATCCTGACAGAAACTTCAAATGTTATTCTCACTAACTGTCAAATTAAAATGCTTCTTCCTTATCCATTCGGTCTCCCGAATTCCCATCATCCATAAGCAACATTGGAAAACATCCCTCGTCCTTGTAACATCCTCAATGTATCGAAATACATTGCAGAACCTTCAAGAAGTAGTGTGAAGCCAACACTGGTGTACTTATCCACACATTTCACATCCCTTGAGCTATGTTGTCCCAAATTGGATCATACAACTAACTCCTCTTTTTCTCATCCTCATTAGAACAATAATGATGTATTCTGCAAATAAATCCCTTATCCACCAATTTCCATTCATCCAAACCTCAACTTCTCTTAATCTCAATGAGCCATATGATACAGTAAGGCCGATATCAGTCCAACACCGTACTACCCTAAACCTCCATCATGTACTTATTTTCTTGTTCAAGCAGAAGTCCTATCACCTTTGGAAAGCACGTTAGAAAATTCCTTGTAATACGAATATGCCTCCTGAACTCACTTCGAGTTTAGGAACTCGATCAACTCAAAAATTACTTACACTTCACCACCATAATCGATCATTCCTTTTCCCCCAGATAGCTGACATATAACTTTGAAATTCAGGATTAGCTAAGATCCAATTTCCAAAATGACAGAACTCCTGAGGGTTTCCTAGAAGATACTTTAATAACCAAACATACCCAACAGAATATGTTGTGTTGGACCAAGGGTGGTCAACATTGAGATTTCTCTAAGTTTTGATGATAAACAAACTGCAGAATTTGATCTGAGGAAGATTCACGTATGTGTTTCCAAAGTCACGTACGTCAATGAAGTCTCAAGTACGTGAGTTCGATCATGAGCTAAAATATAAGCCACTGGAAGTTAGGAGAAGTGATCACACGTACGTTAGAAAATGTTTACGTACGTCAGATAATGTCACATACGTGAGAGTTATCCAAAGTACGTGAAATATGATCAGAATTAAAGTGGGAAAATTGAAGTCTTGAATCAATTGAAGGCATGAAGCCACACGTACATGTGACATCAGAAGTCACGTAAATCAGACATGCAAAACAAGATGAAGATTGCAGTTCAGAGGATGTGTGTTCGAATTTCACGTGGATCGAGACAAACAGATGAAAGAATTGTCAAGTGTTGATCGTTCACGTACGCAAACATAAAAATTCACGTACATCACATTGAACTAAAGTACGTGAGATTAAATTCCAAGTACGTGAGATGCTTCGGACTGAAAACAGAAGCTACTGGATGGTTCAGACATAGAAGTCATGTACGTCAAACATTATTAAGGTATGTGAACTGGGAATTAGCTATGATCAATGTACGTGTATGTACTTATCACGTACGTGTGATGAATATCAAGTCAGGTAACGTATGCAAGATTTATGTCACGTACGTGAGAAGACTCTGACAGTGTATTAAATGCGCCTCATTTAATACAACGACGGCTACATTACATCCGACAACGGTCTGAAATCAAGAGAAGAGAATAAATACATGCTTGGAATGCCAGAAATAAATAAAAAAAAATCTGAGCATTGAATTCTAACAACTACCAAGCATCAAAGCATTGAATTTCTCTTTTATTGATACAAGTGTATTTGCTCTTCAAATTCATTCTTCATTTACTCGTATCACTAGCTTTCAATCTGTTGGTGATTGTTTGTAAACACTTTTGAAAAGAGTGATTGTGAGAGGGATCAAAGGTAGATCCTTAGGTTGGTTTTTGTTCTTGAACCGGAATCAAGAAACTTGTAAGAGTTCTCACTTAGCTAGAAAGTGAAGTTGTAATCTTTGAGAAGATTAATAGTGAAAATCCTAA
>CAODLS013021704.1:0-16830 GCA_948243855.1 Flueggea neowawraea
ATTGGAAGGACTTAAAGAAGGCAGAAAAGGGGTTCTGTCCATTGATGCAGAGATATTTGAAATCACTCCAAATTTTCATTTGGTTGAGTTGAAGAAATCTAGTGGAGATACAATGGAATACCAGAAAGTGCTGAAAGAAGATATACAGCCGGCTCTTGAAGATATAGTTTGGGTTTGGCAAGGTGATCAAGGACAGCAGACACAACAGTCGCAACAACAACAGCAGGAAGAATTACAGCAGCTTTTGCAACAACAACAACAGTTACAGTGACCACCCTTAACTTTTTCCATACACCCAGTTCTCATGGATTTTTTTTTTTTGCCCTTGGTAGTTATTTTGGTTCTGAAACAGGATGAACTGCCCATTTTGTAACTTTTTGATAATCCGTGCAAGTCTTGTATCCCCCGCCTCAGTGAACTTGTTCATATTTCGAATATTGTGTGATTATGACTGTTCTTACAACTATCGATTCTGGAATTTTATTTCCTGTCACAATACCGATCCGACGCAGTTGTTTTGCAACAAGCTGCTTCTAGATTCAAAATTGTTTATTATCGGTGCTACAGAAGCCGGAACAGCTGTCGTCAACTCTTTTCATAAGTTAGTTGCAAAGCTTGTCTACTTGATTCATTCGATTTTAGCTTTTTTTTTTTTCTGAATGAATGGAGATCATATATTTCACCTAATGCTAGGACTTGCATTATCTGCGAGCAGTTCTGGACCGTAGGTCAGGACACGACATGGAAAGATTCCAAGTGTGCAAATCTGGGGACAGATTCATGTGCATTATCTATTAAGGTCTTCAAAACTGGTTGCAGTGTGATTTTCTTGTCTGATTCAAAGTGGCAATTCGTCTCGTCTAATTAAGCATGTTCGTATTTCTAATCTTGTCATGTCATCTATGTACAAGATCATATATAATATAAACACAACAAAAGTTAAATTTATTTGACCATGTTGTAATATAATTGCGTATTCTGTAATCGTGTTAAAAAATACTGTTCCTAGTTCTGATTGTATGCAGCATTACATGTGAGGAAGGCTCGCTTGTTCTCCTGAATGTGACAAGTGTCCATAACTTAGCCTGCCATATGTTTTTCTCGCGTTTTTCCTGATACATTCAGCTTCACAGGTTATTAGTGTATTGTCTGGGACATTTATTAGTCAGCTTTAAAATGACAAAATGAGTTTTTTTCTTTTCACGGGTGTTTACACGTACCAAGCTTTGTAGAGAAGCTCCTTTACTTGCAAGACAAGAGGATGAGTTTGATTAGTGAGGACTCTTCTTGATTCTTGTTGTGTAGATTAAAAGCAAGAAAGTGTTGTTTTAATCATGTGATTGATCGCATTGGCCCCAACGGTTCAGCAGTGTGCATTTACCTTTTTTCTCTACATGTTATGATGGGTCAAGTTTGAGTCGTTCACTTGGCAAGTACTTCTTGGAAACTTTGAGATTAGAACATATATTTGGCTGTATTCCTATTATCTTTTTTAAAAAAAAAACTGACTACCTTAGAAATTAAGGGTGTGTTTGGATGAATATATTAACCACTAAATCAACATATTTTTCGTTTGTATTCTTACTAGTTTGTTAGTAATAAAATTGACAAGTATAAAACCTTACGCTGGTTTTTCTTGAATTGAGTTGATAGAGTTGATATATAATTCTAGTAAGTAATTTATCCAATCTAATAATTTATGACATGTTTTTACAATTTCTTATTATCTAATAGTCTACTAAAACAAACAATAACTTCCATTTAGTCATTCTTTGCTTTCGTTTAGGTAATTTTTCAGAGTATATCCTACAGAATAATCCGGATTCATATGATCATCACCTAAATTGTTGGTTTTCCACCATTTTGTTGTGTAAAATGGCACTGTCGTCAATATGGAAAATGGCTAAATCAGATGGTGAAAACTGAAAATTAGAAAACTTTAAACAAAGAAACGATTTGATGCATGGTGTGAACTCTGCACTATTAGGAAATTTTTTCTCTTTGCCTCTGCAAAAATTATTAGATAAAGAAATTACAGCACTTGTTAACAGAACACTATCGTTCCTTAAGGTTTGGGAAATGCATATTGCAACAAAATATTTTGGGTATTTGTTTGAGATATTTTATCAAATTTTTGTCTTTAAAAGGTGTATTGTTTCTATTTTTTCAATATAAAATTTACTTCTGCAATTTACTTTTAACAAATTGACGCTGAACAAATACCTGTCATTTGAGCCGTAAATGTATAAAAGATTTGTAATAGGGTGAAAAGGCTAAAATTTTTAAATGAGAAATCTATGCATCGAATCTAGAAAGATCTAGCCTGCAGATGTCCCTCAGATAAACAAAAAAGGTATTAAGGACAAAAACGAATTTTCCCATTTGAATGCTTTATTTTGTGAGAGATGGAATTGCAATGGATAGCTTCTCTTAAATTTTGCAGTTCCAAAAAGTGATAACATTTGTATTCCACAAAATACAAATTCCATAAACCGAACACAAGATTATAAATTTCCCATAGAATTTGTATTTTATTTCTTACCAATTTTGTGAATATGATTTATATTCGATTCCTTCTCTATTCTGTGAACTAAAAGATGCTCTAGAGTGGAAGCAAGGAACTGAATGTAATATCATGAAGCATTCTTAATTATTTACGATTATAATTTTATTTTTAAGTGAATTTTTCTAACACATACGCAAGATGGTTTTGTTGTGGAAAAACAGATGGGAATTATAATTAACCTTTCTTATTACATAAAAAAAAAAAATGCTATATGATGCTATGATGACAATCACTATAATAAAAAAGTCGAAAAATTTTAAAGATGATTATCTTTGAAAAATGTGCTCTAAATGCATTAAAGGTAGACTTTCTAAAAGAGAAGTGGCGACATTTCTCTTTTACCGATAGTGTCATGTAGCAGTATCTTAAAAAATAAAACCTTTATTTGTATTACATTCTATTCCATATGCATTATACTAATTAATATTGAAGCTGAATTGCGGAAAGCAACATTTATTTGACACTAGTTTTAAGAGTTAAACGACTAACTCAAAACTATGTCAAGTCGATGATCGGACAAACTACAGAAACTCTTCTTTTCTTGTTGATAAAACTAATTCTACATTCAGGAGATGGGGACAAAAAATCTATAACCTCAATTTGATGGCAAGCAGTGGGATTATCAATGAGATGTTGATCGTTATCAGAAGCTGTCTTGCTGGTGCATTCGTTCCACCAGCAATGTGTCCTGCCAGTGGATTCATCAGAAGCCGTCTTGCTAATGGATTCATTCCTTTGCAGTGAATCCAATTCGTAAACACTATCCTCAGCCAATGGCCGCATCTTCCTGACTGCAGAATCCCTCAAGGAACAACTAGCAAGACTAGGCAATGCAGTTGTCGGCAGTGAATTGCTGCCACAATCTTGAAGGTTCTCTACGTTCATGCCTTCATCAAACCCGAATTCATTGTTCACAGTTTCATCAAACCCAATTTCAGTTGTTGGCTGTGAGTTGGCGCCACAAGCCTGAAGCTCCTCTTTGTTCAGAGTTTTATCAAACCCAATTTCAGTTGCTGCCTGTGAATTGATGCCACAAGCTTGAAGCTCCTCATCAAACCCGATTTCAGCACTCTCATCTTCAAGAAAACTTTCACCCTTTTTATTGTAGCAAGGAAGCTCATCCATGGAGCAGACTTGGACCTTCATATGCTCCGGCAAACTTGGGCAAGCAGCAGAATGTTTCATGTACATCGTCGAGAAATAGTTGACAGTAATGTTCAAGCTAAAAATAAATAAAACAGCATTCATCAATTAATCAAAAGACCTTGATTTGATTATCGAGAAATGGCAACATAACTTGGTGAAAAATAAGTCATTACCTCTTCCAAGGAGGAAGATTGAGCATGGTGTACGCGAGTTTAATCTTATTGGCAACTCCAGAGAATGTTTTCAAAGTCGCAGCTGCCTGCCTTACAGCTAGTGATTCTGTTGGGTGCTGCCATGCCCATTCAAACTGCAAATCAAGTCCGAGCACACATCAACAGGGGCAAATGCAGGATTAGACGTCAAGCGGGCCAAAATATATACCACTAATTATATAATTATTGTTATATAAAAAATTTTATATACTGAATTTTTGTCAAATGATAATTGACACCAATTTTATAGTATCAAAATACATTTGCATTGGCATTGTAACACGCATTAAAATCTCATAGAGTAAAAATATGTTCTCAAGCTCAAGAATTGCTGCTGAATAAGATTGTAATTTATCAAAGCTGGAAACTTAAATTACATTCATGGAATCATCACATATTCACCATATCACAATTAACCCGATACAAATGACCAAAAATCAATGACTTTAGTTGAAAAAAATGATCAAAATAACTGCAAATTAAGTCCGAGCACACACCAACAGGGGCAACAGCAGGAATCAGATGTCAAGCAGGCCAAAATATATATCCTTAATCATATAATTATTAGATTAAATTAAAATTTATATATTGAATTTTTATCAAACGATAATTGACACCAACTTAACAGCACCATCCAGTACATGATCATTAGCATTGTAACACGCATAAAAATCTCACAGAAGAAAAATGTGTACTCAAGCTCAAGAGTTTCTGTTGCGTAAGATTATAATTTGTCAAAGCTGGAAGCGAAAATTGAATTCATGAACTCATCACCCATTCAACATTTCAAAACTAATCCTATACAAGTGACAAGGAAATAGATAAAGTTAATTGAAAAAATGACAGAGAACAAACCTGGAGAGCAGACACATTAGAAGGGAAACCATAAAAACAAAGAACCATTTCCCACGGCCTTCTTTTCTTGGTCCTAAACGCCCCACACCTTATCTCTGTCCAAATGCTTGAACCATTGCATAAATGCATATTTAAAATTTTAAATGTCAAACCGTCGTGGTTTAATGGTCTGCGAAAGAACCAACTTCATTTTGTGTGACCAATTTAGCAAGTAATTAATACTTCTCCCCCAACTCCACTTTAGGAGTTAGAGATCTTAATGACCATCTCGACATTTACACTCAATTTTCAAAACTGTTGAGCATAGTTAACAAAATTTGATTGAATTTAATATGCTCCAAATGCAATCCCTCAGCATCGTAGTAACCGTTGAGTATGAGAATTAACGCTCCAGATAATTATCAAGTTGAAAAATGCTTAACAACATAACTAGGTGAACTTTATTTTTCACTGAAATCCTAATATGACAATATAAGAGGGAGGTGAATTAAATTTCTTGCTACAAATAAAGTCTTTTGAAAACTTTTTAAAGAATTCTTGAAATTCAAAAACGGTAACTTAGTCCAAAATACTACCACAAAATAATGAAAAAAAGTGAGAGTAGGGGATAAAGAAACAAAGTCCAAAGTTTATAGTGGTTCGTTCCTCTTTGACTTACGTCCACTCCTCTAGCTCACTAGAGAATTTGAATCCACTAAACTTCCTCTCTTCATGGTGGAGGCAAACCATTTACAGCTTCTTATTTTTCAGGCTCACAAAAAAAGCTTCTACACCTTGCTTTTGTTGAACAAAACAAGAAAACCACACTTCTTTGTTTTTCAAGAAAACAAACAAAGCAAACATATTCTTTTCTCAAGCTTTACAACCAAAGCTTGATAACAACAATATTCTCAACTAAGTGACAGTATTCTTAAACCAACTTAGAAAACAAATGGCAAGTAAACAACTTTGTTGGTAAGCAAGTGTTCAAGACCAAGATAAGAATGCAATAAGAAAGATTATTAAAGCTTTAGGCACTATCAGGGATTGCTCTTCTTTATCTCATGACTGGGAACGTCTATTATAGGAACTCTCCAAAAACTAGCCGTTGTAATTTCCAGGATAGTTGTTGTGAGAGAGTTGCAAGATGCTGCATTTAATAACGTCAGTCCGTACTGCGTGCGTACCAAGTGTGCTACGTACGTAGTTCATGATTATATTAGAGTCCTACGTGCAACAATCTTTCTTCTGCTTGCATAGGTCAAGTTCCAGTACCCATTGCTTGATATCAGGTGGTAACTACGTGCTTAGTTCTCCCATCTGTATACGCATGCTGGCCAATTTTTCTTTTTCTTTCGCTATTAACCTCTCCAAAATTTTGATCCGTTTCCAGTGAGCTCGATCATGAGAAATATCAGCAAGATTGATAACAGGCTCAGATTCTGGAATCGGTTGAGGTCGAGGAGCTGAGGGAAGAAATGGAAATTCCCATCCGGAAGAGTCACTGGACTCATTTGATTTCGAGCTAGAGGATGATGAGGTTGCCTTGAAATATGGGCCATCAAAGCTACGCATGAATTCTTGTCTCATTTTCTTCAGTTGATCAATGTCTTTGTATATACTGGAGCGACGTTGAGATGAAGAGGGACGAGATTTGGTCACTTCAGACTTCTGCTCATGAGGCACAACAGGAGGGATGATAGTGCCAGGTCTAGCTTCGGGCAAAGGCACATCAGATGCATTGTTCTCCTCCTCTACTTGCATCGCAGGTGCTTCATGATGTTTCCTTTATACTGAAATTTTAGGTGCTTAACATGTTTGCACTTCAGGATCAGCTGGTTCCTCTGTCATATGCACATCAGATTCAATGTGGGATTTCATGAATGGTTCAGAAATTTGTTCAGTGGGATGTGTTTCAGCAGGTGCGTTTGTAGACGATACCTCCTCCATATCAGACCCATTGTCATCAATAGGGTTAGATTATTCTGGTTCTTCAACAATATAGATTGTAGTCTCATGAATTTCACCTCTGTCAGTGTCAAGTTCAACAACCGAATGAGGTGGAGGGTCATTATTTGCGAACTCATAAGATTCAGACGTTGACTCATCAAGAGTACAAACATGTTCCTTATAGAGGCAGAGAATCTCCTTTGCTTGCTCAAGGGTCATTTCATTTTCCCTTTCTTCCTTGATTTTCTCTGGTAGTGGTGTTGGTGCTTTTGGTGATGGAGGAACAACCCGTTTAGTTTTGAGAGACTCGAGAGCTGTGAAGTCCGATTGGAGCAAGTTGATTACCGTCTCGAAGTTTTCCCTAGTTTCTGCCTGAAATGCTTCAGAAGAAGCTTTAAACTCTAGAAGGTCTTGCTTCAGTGTATCAAGCTGGGTTTGAGAGACAGATGATGCCTCATCTCTTTGAGATACCTCACCTACGTCGGGTTGAGGGGGTGTCATTTCCTCAGTTGGAGAAGTTGCTCATCTGTGTCCTCAGAAATTTTTCGAATGGAAATCATCTCATTTGACTTTGGATTTTTGGACTCGTCCTTTTTGTGGAACATTTGGTCCTCTTTTCTAATATACGATTGAAAGGTATAACCTCTTCCAACTGTCCTGTAGAGCTTCATGTTTCGAAGGGACTCAGTCCTGATTTTTCTGGATTCAATAACTTGTCGTTGATCGAAGCTGCCCAAGTCAATTTTAAAATATTGAAAGATGCAAATGAGGTGGCATCTGAAGGCATGCTTTCCTCTCTCTACCTATCCAGAGCAGTGAATGTAGGGAGGTTGAAGTTCTTGACTTTATCAAGGATCCAATCAACTACTACCTAGACAAAATTGATTTGTTCTCCTTTCATAATCATATGCATCGTGATCTCATCTTGATTGGTGAGAGGAGATTGGGTGTGAGACTTCAGTTGGAGAATCTTTGTGAAGGTGATGTGAACCATCTTCCATTTGACACCGAAGTCATTTTGATCTAGTAGCTTGACCTTCTTATCCAATTTGACCACGCCAAATTGATCAAGCATATACTCCCTGCTTTTTGCAGTGTCAACTGCAATTGTGTTCCCTGTTGTGTCGACATATTCTTTAAAACCCTTTTCTCGTTTTACCCTGATTCCAACCATAGGTAGCCGGAATAGCTTGTTCAACAGCTTTTCTTCAATGACAACATCAACTCCATGAACTCGGCTTTTAACCCCAATCGTCTGGTAAAACAAAATATCTTCAATGTCCTCATTTACCCACTGTCGAGCGTTAGTGTAGAATTCCCGAATCAATTCCGGGTAGAAATTTGATGCCTCGACACAGAAATCCCATAACCCAAACCTTCGGAAGTCTTCTTCGATGTCCAGTCCTCCCTCTTTTAACAATCTGAAGTCCAAAACTTTCGAGTCAGAGAACTTGACATGCTGTAAATGAGTGAAGAGCTTGGCAGCTTTCATATCAACAAATCATGTGGAGTCAAACTCCTTCTCCGTCATCGCTCTTTTTTGTTTCTTCCTTTCATTGGACGAAGATGAGACTGGAATACCAAATTTTGTGAAAATCAATTTTTCTTATGAACTTCTGGGCCTTTTTACTCCTCTGGATTATTCTTCATTTATGATCTTCTTTGGAGTGTCGTGAGCCATCTTGGTTCGGATTTCGCTCCTTTTCTTGGGTGCTATTAGAACAATTGTTGTTACGTGGCTTAAGAGAGAGTGAAAGCATGTACGGTGTGTTAGGGTTTTGATGTTGTTAGGGAAATTTCGAATATTGGTGAGTGATTTTGTGAGTTAGGAGATGTCTGAGAGTCAATTTTGGTAGAGAATATAGTTCGGTTTGGATAAGGATCTGTTTTAGGGTTTCAAATTTGAGAAATGATTGAATGATCTGAGAATGTACGATTTAGGATTTTATGAAAAAAAATCTACGTGCATAGAAAAACATACTACGTACGTTATTGATAAGTCTATGAAGACCTACGTGTATAGTAAATTATTCAACGCACTTATACGTGACTTTGGGTAAAACTCTTAAGATTTTTTCTTTTTCAACTTGTGAGTTAATATAATTTTGAGTGAAACTAACATAATATTGGCTCAATAATTTATACTTGAAATTTTTAAAAAATTAATAATACATTCAATATTTTTTTAAATGATTAAAAACTCAAATATATATATACAAAATATAATTTATAATAATAAATATTTTTTATTTATAAGTTGTATAATTATACTTTGAATATTCTTTTTTGAAAACTTGTTCGGATTAATTGAAAGATTTTTTTTAGTTATAATTGAAAGATCTAAGTGGTTAAGAATACTTAAACTAATGTTCAAGAAACAGTAACATTTGTGTATTAGACTATTTAATGTCTTTCAAAAAATAATAGCATTTAGAGTGTATGTTACTTAATAACATTTAGTGTGTACACCTATTAATATCTTTATACACCTTTGAACAACTATGAACACCTTTGAACACCTATGAACATCTTTGTACACCATTGTAAACCTATGAGCACTTTTGAAATCTTTGAACAACTATGGACACCTATGTATACCTTTGAACATCTTTGTATACTTATGAACACCTATGTATACCTTTGAACATCTTTGTATACTTATGAACACCTTTGAACACTAATGTACACCTATAAACACTTTTGAACAATTATGAACACCTTTAAATATCTATGTACACCTTTGAATATTTTTGTACATGTATGAACACGTTTTAACACCTATATACACCTATGAACACCCTACGACATCTATGTACACCTTTGAACACCTCTAAACACCTTTGTACACCTCTGAACACCTTTGAACACTCATGCCCACCTTGAACACCTTCGTACACCTATGAACAATTTTGAACACCTATGAACATATATGAACACATTTGAACAACTTTGTGCACCTATGTACACCTTTAAACAACTTTCTATACCTATGAACACCTTTGAACACCTATATACACCTATGAACACCTATGAATACTTATAACCATTATGAACACCTTTGAATATCTATGTACACCTTTAAATACCTTTGTACACTTATGAGCACCTTTGAACACCTATATAGACCTATGAATACTTTTGAACACCTTCGAACAACTATGAACATCTTTGAACACCTATATACGCATTTGAACACCTTGTACACCTTTGAACACCTATGCACACCTTTGAACACCTATGTACACATTTGAACACCTATGAACACCTTATTACACTTATGTACACCTTTGTACACTTATGAACCATCCCGAACTGAAGAATCGAAACTAGTACAAAATTATATATATGTTTGGTTCGGGACAGTTCTCAGTATGGGTATTGTTTAAGATCTAAAACCGTCCCAAATAAAAATTTTGGGACTGTCATGCTCGAATTAGTTTCTTGGTAGTTTTTTTTTTTTATTTCGTCCACGCTATAAATAACCTTTTTCTTCATTTCTTTTGCATTTTCTCAGCTCAAAATCTTCATCTCCTTAAAAAAAATGGACCCAAATTACAATCAAGCATTCTCCCAAAATTCTAATACAAATAATTTCCAAAATTCTCAAAATATATTATCCATTGTTTCCACAAAATTTTCAATACAGCCAAAAATCCTCAAAATCAACCCAATATATCATATTTTTTCACAACAAAAGCAAAATATTTCATACGAATTTTTAATTATAATATCTAATCAATTGATTATAACTTTACAAAAAAAATATTATTTTTTCTGAAATTTGAATAAATATTTTTTAAAAAAATAATTCAAAATATAATTTCTTCTTCATAAATGGTACAAAAATTGTATATTAAATTAATATATTTATTATGAATTGCATATTATAAATAAATTAATATAATAAATATATTAAATGAAGAGTGGAATGATTGCACGTCTGATAGTAAAGTATAAAGGATTGTATAAGCATTAAAGAGATAGCGTCTAATAAGGGAGAATTTGATTGATTACAGAGGTAGCATGACCATCATATACTTGCATTATACAACTATTAATGATGCTCTTATAATTTTCTTTTTCATTCTGCTAAATCTTTCCAACTTTTATTTCTGTTTAAACTCTTTAATTTTCTTTTATGCTCTACACAGGAAATACAAGTCCCAAATGTTGATTTAAACAAGTGAAAAAACTAAAAAAGGAGTAGGCTGAACAAACATAAACAATTAAGAACATAGAGACTCCATTATCAAACAACATGATTAGTATTGGACTTTAACAATTTCATAAACATACCAAAACAATAGGCGAAAAGAAAATTAAGAACACTTTTTCCAACTATCCCACAATGGCTATTGTCTACTAATACTACATAATGAGTCTAACTATTCAACAACACTGTGCAAATCCCATTCCACTAGGTTTGAAAACATTAGATGAATAAAAAAAAAATTGACAAATGAGGTTAAAAAAATATTAGAGATTGATAAAGACCAAATATCAAAAAACTCATTACACCAGGTTTGAAAATACTATGATCAAGTTATACTATGTTAGTTTTTTGTTTGAGATTTGAATTCGAAAAAAGCTCTTATGATATTAAAGACGAATTGGGTTGGAAATTTTTTTCTAATTTCGGTTGTTGTTTCTTATTGGAGTTTCAAAATTTGAGAAAAGGAAGGAGGGATATTAATTAACGGAGATTCTTTTCATCCAAAAAGAAATGTGAAACCGAGAGAGTGTGCATGAAAAGAGTAGGGTTGCCGCTCATGAGTTGCTCGGCATTCGGCACGATAAAAGCTAGTTCATGACTCAGTTTGATAATAAAAGAGTCGAGGTTGAACAAATTTTTAAGCTCAACTTAATAAACGAACCGAGCTTGAACACCAAAAAACTCGACTAAAAAAGGTTTGCAAACAGACTCATTTGTGTGTTCATGAACAAGCTTGCGAATAGACTCGTTTGTGTGCACATGAACAGGCTCATGAACAGACTTATTTGTATGTTCATTAGCAAGCTCATGAACATGTTCAATTGTGTGTTCATGAACAGGCTCGTGAATAGACTCTATGAATAAGCTTGTGAACAAACTCGATTAAGGCTCATGAACATACGCATTTGTAGGCTCGCAAACAAGCTCGATATGAAGCTCGCGTCGAAGCTCGAATTTGGGCTCATTTATATAGAAATATACATTGAATTTTATGTATCTTTTATTCTACTTTTAAATTATTAATATGTAACATGAATAGTTTTTATTTGTTATATTGAAATATATGTAAGTAATTTTGTAAGGACCCATTCGTTTTAGTCGAGCAGTCGAAGAATTTTCATAAGTTTTGTTGAATAAATACATGTTACTTGAGTAAGAAGATGTGTTACTTGAGTAAGAGAGAGGTTGAGTTACTCAAGTAACACAAGATGTTACTCAAGCAAACGAAGTATAATTCCCATACTGAAGAGTGTCTTACTTGAGTAAGCCATGTTTTTGGGCAAGCGGTGCAGTCGCTTAGTGGCTTATCAAACTGATTTATTCATCGAGTTTATTCATTTTTCACCCATAGAGCCTTTCCTAAACACCCAGATACAATTTTCCTTCGATTCTCTTGCTTAGTCACACATCTATTCACAGATATGAGGTAAGAATCATCCCACTTATTTGGTTTCCTTGTTTTGAGTTCATATGGCACGTTTGGGATTCAATTTTGATGTTGTTACGGATTGTTGTGAGGTGATTAATGAGTTTGAGGTTCTGATTATATATGCATCAATTGGAAAATAGTTGTATGATTGGGAACTGAATGGATTACATAGGTTGTTTTTTGGTTAAAAGAATTCTGAGTTATTTTGGGTAATTTTTGATCTGGAGGATGCACTACTCAAGCAACCAGTTTGTTTACTCGAGTAATCGGGGTGCTATATTACTTGAGTAAGACATTGTTTTCGCTCAAGTAATCCAGGGGCATGACTTACTCGAGTAAGGTTTTATGTTACTAGAGTAAAACACATTTCAGAGGGACTAAAAAGTGATGTTTTATATGTCTCTTGGAATTTAATAAGATACTTTGAATATTTTGGAGACTAGACTATAAGTTTACGTAGATTCTGATCTTCGAGTCAAGGGCAATAGATCTTCGTTCACAATAGACTTTTAGTGTTTTCATATGCATTGCACTTCATGCATTCAGTACCACCACAGTACCAATATTATATCTTGATTTGTCTAATTTGTATCTGTTTCAGCTTTCTGTTCCTGCCATTAATACCAACCCCTACTAGTGGTGTGTGATTGGTCTAGCTTTTTTTTTGCACTCCAAGTGAGTGCAGTGGTAGTTTTAGACACTTAGGCTGTGTCTTTTAAAATCTTATAGTTTTTATTATGTTGGGTATTTACCTGTAATATGACTAATAACGACTTGGTTAATTTAAACTAGTTTTCAGTATTTCCTAAACTGTTATATGTAATAGTTTTCTGGTTTTATACTTTGATATATCTGTCTGTTTGTGTGGATTTGATATATATATATATGGGACGCCTATGCTACTGGGTTAAAAGTAGTCTTTGGTATACCACTGCTCTGAGAAGGCCTTTGTTCTTTGGGTAGTACGGTAGCCATATGTTCGGCCAGACACACGTATCTCAGTGACACAGTCACTTTAGTATCTGTTATTATACAGATTTCGTTATTTAGTGGCACAACTGCTTTAGTTTATAGTCCCATTATCATACTTGATATACATATGATGTATGTATTATTATTTGGAAATAACATCATCTGATCGTGCGTTGTTTACTTTGGTTGTTAACGTTTTGGAAATGCTACTATTAGTAGTGTGTATATTATAGTATATCTATGAGCATGCCATATTTTTGAATTGTTTTCAAAATGTCTTTGTGATGCACGTATGAAGTGATCTAGAGTGGTATCCCTCACTAAGATTTTTCTTACCCCCGTTCCCTTAATATTTTTCAGGCATATTTTGACATCTAGCGACCGTTTGGTGACTGACGATCAGTGATGCATTTCTCTTGACAGTGTGTGTCCTTTTGATCGAGCTTGTAGATGTTTGTTGTAGAGTTCCACACCGGATTACTGTTGGGCATTGGGTATCTTTTGTATTTGTTTTATACTCATATGTTATTTTGATTACATTTAACTTATCACTGTTTTGTTATATTTTCCTATATATATATATATATTTATATATATATATATTATGTTTTTATTTTGTATTCATTTATTTTCTATATGAATGGTTTTAAATAACTAAATTGGGTAAAATATATGATGCTCTGAGGCTAGTGCGAGATGAATTGTGCTCCTTTAGACGGTTCACCTAATACACAAGTCATGGTCCAGAAACGGGTTGTGATAAATTTAATGTTAATAATTTAATAATTTATTTAGTGTACAATTTGAACGACTGAACGTAGAAAAAATAGTTCATCAATATAACTCTTATAAATTACAATCCTACATTCAGAAATATTGTACAATATAAACATTCTTGTAGTTTATATATAATATAATTTGCAGAATTTTTGCACGTTATGCGTGAGCAACAAATCACTTAATATACCCTAAACTCTATAGTGTATACATTATATACTATATTTTAAACTCAATTAAACTACTATAGTCTATACCCTAAATAATATACTTTAGCCCTTATATACTACACTCTATACCCTAAACTATATACCTTATATTCTATTTATATACTCTAGACTATATATGTTATATTCTATATTATAAACTTAATTAAAGCACTTGTAAGTTGTAATGTATAATGCATTATATTCTATATCCTAAACCTATACCTTATATTTTATACTCTAAATTCTATAAGCTTAACTTGATTAAATTTCTTTTAAATTGTAATATACTGTGGTACCCTAAATGCTATACCTAAAGTATATACCTTATATGTTATACCTTAAACTCCATGCCATAAACTCTATTAGACCTACTAGTATACACTAAATGTTATTAACATTAAGTAACATACACACTAAATATTGTTGTTTCTTGAAAGACATTAAGTAGTCTAATACACAAATGCTATTGTTTCTTTCAATTAACTCAAAGAAGTTTTGAAAACAATTAGTATACAAAGTAAAATTACACAACTTATAAATAAAAAATATTTATTATTATAAACTAATTTTTTATATATTTATTCAAATTTTTTGTCATTTAAAAAATATTGAATATATTATTAATTTTTTTAAAAAAATTCAAGTATAGATTATAGAGTCAATACTATGTAGTTTCACTCAAAACTACGTAGTATTAACTCAGAACTCACTAGTTACGGAAAAAATACACGCACTCAAAAGTCAAAACACACAGATTGCAATTTGTGATTGCATCCTTACTCAAAACCACTTAACCCTAGCCACACAACTCAATCCGCAAACACTCTTCGTATCTTCCTCTCAGCTCACTCAAACAACTGTTGCCACAACATGCCCATCCTTCTCTGTCGTCGGTCTTTCAAGCGACCATCCTTCCCGGTCCACCACTCTTCCTTATTCAAACATTCTAAACCCTAGCCACAACCACCCGTCCATCTCTTGTAATTTATAGTTACCCTGTCACTTCTCCTTCTCCACTTCACCATGTGTTCTCTCCGTTCAATCTTCCTTCCATTCCCACTCTCCAATCCAAACGCCACTCCAGTTATGCACTCTTATCCCACCACCTACTCCCTTATACCCTTCTCCAAACACTCTACCTCCATATTGCAGTTAAAAAAACAGACAAAAAATGATACCCTTCGGAGAAAAAACAAGCTGAAAGAGAAAACACAAATAGTCTCTCCCTAAGGTCAAGGACAATTTCACTAGTAATATAGAGGTTATCCAAGTTCCTCATTCTGATTCATACTGATCCTGACAAGGATTTCACCGATGTCTCTGATGGATTGCTGCTTGAGATTACTAAAGCCATCAAATTCCTAGTATGTTACTGCACTTTTTGGTTGAAGTTAAGGTTTTTTTGTTATTTAGTGAGTTGTTGTGTTTTATGTTTGTTTTAGGTTCCTCTATGTTTCCTGTTGAGGTGTTTTTAGTAGTGAGGAAGTTGTTCAATGCCAAAAAGGTTAGTTTTTGGTTCCTCATGATTGGCTCATAGTTATGTGTGCCAGCCTTCCAAATGATTTC
Source organism: Flueggea neowawraea (assembly GCA_948243855.1). NCBI lineage: Eukaryota > Viridiplantae > Streptophyta > Magnoliopsida > Malpighiales > Phyllanthaceae > Flueggea > Flueggea neowawraea. The sequence continues at coordinate 15,875 of CAODLS013021704.1, forward strand.
CACTAGCTATGTTCTTGCAGGTCACATAATCGAGGTCTCTTATCTCAATGGTGGTGTTGACATCTCCAAATTCAATCTTTCAGTTTTTGGGCTTGGTAAGACTCAAATCAAAATAGATCGAAAATGCATAAATTCAAATACAAGAAAAATATAGAACATATCCATAACAGAGATTAACACGAATTTACAAACATAATATGTAAATTCTAACCTAAAGTAGTGATACCAATGATTGTATCTATGGGTTTAACCAACTAACAACATAATCAATGAATCAAATACGGTTCGAGTTGCTAACATCGATATGCAAAGGAAATCAAAGAAACATGGATCGAGTTCATGTGTTGGTCTCGTGAATAAGCCACGATCATGTTAGGATACGAGTGCTCAACTTGTTTGCAGTCTATATGCTATACATATATTGATGCAGGATTTTTTGGTGAGTATGAAGAGGGTGAAATCCTCTTCCTTTCTCCTAAAGGGCGACGACCTCTTCTCTCCCTTGAAAAGGTTTGTTTTGTGTGTGTTATGTCATAAGTGTAATGGCTAACAGAGTAACCATAGACACTACTCATAGTTATGGAACTTAAGCTCTCCCTACACAATATGAGGCTCAATCTTTCTTACTAACTCAATTGTATTTGCCAATTAAATCTGCTCATGGACACGGGTCTCGGTTCGTATCATGACCAAACCAGCTTTGGTTCTACTTGTCATGAGCAAACCGTTTTTTTCAACAGTAGCAATAGACTAAAGTGTTGGCCCAAAATGGCAATCCATAAGGGTCAGATTTATAATTTTGGAAAAATATGGTATAGATTTGTAAATTTTGAAAATGTTGGGTAATTTTGCAATTTTGATAAATTTGAGGTTTTATTTGTAAATTGAGTTATTTGGAGGATTTAATTATAAATTCTAAAAGTTTTGGGTTAATTATTAATTTCTAGAATTTTTGG
>CAODLS013021817.1:0-15412 GCA_948243855.1 Flueggea neowawraea
TCAAGATCTTCACAGCTTCAGCATGGAAAATGCATTCACGGATATATAACAAGAAACAGAATCGAGGCTGATTTGTTTATTATCGGTACACTTACTGATCTGTATTTCAAGTGTGGAAAGGTTCAGTCCGCAGAAAATATAGTTAACATGGCGCCAAGGAAAGATGTAGTCTGTTGGAATGTTATGATCTCAGGATATGTCTTGGTGGCTGATTATTTTTGGGCTCTTGATTCCTACCGCGCCATGCAAGAAGCTGGTGTACAGCCAGATGCCATAACATTTTCAAGTATATTACCGGCTTGTTCACAGTTAGGAGCCTTAGAGGAGGGAAAGGAGATTCACAGATATATCATGGGAAGTGGATTAGAAGCTAATGAAAGAGTCTTGGGGGCTCTGCTTGACATGTATGCTAAATGTGGTGCTGTGGATGAAGCCTTTGATATCTTCATTAAGTTGCCGTAGAAGGATCTTGTCTCCTGGACATCTATGATTACTGCATATGGTTCTAATGGCCAAGCTTTAAAAGCTTTGGAACTTTTTGGTGAAATGCAGCAGTCTAATGTACAACCGGACAGTGTCACTTTCCTTGCAGTGTTATCGGCTTGTAGCCATGCTGGACTGGTTGATGAAGGACATTATTATTTCAATCATATGACGAGTAAGTACCATATTAAACCGGGAATCGAACACTTCTCATGCTTGATTGATCTTCTTGGAAGAGCAGGAAGATTGGATGAAGCTTACAGGATTCTGATAAACAATCCTGAAATTGGTGAGGATGCTGATTGTTAAGCACACTATGTTCTGCATGTTGTTTGCACAGAAACCTGGAACTAGGGGAGGAAGTTGCGAAACTTCTGATTGAGAAGGACCCTGAAGAATCATCCACCTATATCACATTGTCAAACATGTATGCCTCCATGAAAAAATGGAATGAGGTAGGCAGGGTTAGGACAAAGATGAAAGAGATGAGAATGAGGAAGAAACCAGGATGCAGTTGGATTGAGATTGACAATAAAATCCAAGCCTTCATTGCAGAAGAGAAGTCACACCCTGAAGCAGAGATACTGCAAGAGTGGCTTGCAATTCTTGCTCAACACATGGGAAAACCTGACATAATGTTGTATGAATATCACTTGGAGAATGATTAGAAACCATCAATTACATTTTGTTTTTCCATTAAACACCTAATATCTATATCTGAGCACGGATTTGAGCCGTTGAGAATCGTGGGCGACAGAACTCTCCTACCGAATTTTGAAACTTGTGGATGTGAGACTAACCGACAGAGGATCCCTTGTCACTCAACTACAAATTTCCTGTGGGTTATAAATAATGAATTGAGGAGCACTGGGAGTGGTTGAAAAAGGAGGGCCGAATCCAGAAGACCCATAGGCCCATTAATATTTGTAAGAAAAAGGGAATAAAAGGATGCCACGTGGAAATGGTGAGATGGCAGTGTTTGTGTAAAACATGGAGGGAAGGCATTGGCCAGGAGTGGGAGGGCGTGTGGGGTGCGGATCAATGCATGCAACCTCAGCGTGCGACCACGTGCTCCATGCACTGACCCCTTCTTCTGCACGTTCGACTTTATTTCCCAATCCACTGCGCCCAGCACCAGCTGCACTCCCGCGTTGACCTCATTGAATTGATGGGCAACGGTGGAGATTCGGCCCCAACAGTTGTCATCATAACGTAAAAACAGACAGTTTCATAATTGGACAAGGAAAGCCAAGCAGAGTTTAAATAGAGGGAGGGAGGGCGGTTGCCCAAACATTGCTTAATGAGGTGGAAGACGGAGTCAGCCTTCTGTGGCGGAGGGTCCGAGTAGTCTTCGTTTGCCAATCTTGACAGTCTAACAACCTTCTCTTGCGTCCTTCTTCTTCCTCCGCCTCCGTTACCCACTGATTCAGCTTTTCATATCCATTTTTTAATTCCAAATTCATGGAGGCGACGGCTGCTGCATCCGTGGGCGTCCGTTGTGGATTGATCAATTCCCAGAAAGATTCCAATACTGCGCAGGCAGGGCCCAGTTGGGTGGCGATGGGGAGGAGTAGCTATAAGAATCATCGGATGTCGTTGTCGATGGCGAGAGAAAAAGCAGTGGGAATGGCGGTGGAGAAGAAACAGAACTGGGGAGAGTGGGGGAGGGGTGGTGAGGCGGTGGTGTACGAGAAGATGGACGAGTGGATGGAAGAATCGGTGGCGGAGATCGTAACGAATTTACGAGAAGCGCCGTTGTTGGTCCACGTGTACGGAGGGGAAACGACGACGCTGAGGACAGAGAAGGGGGTGGAGGAAGAATCATGGGCGGAGGCGATTGAAAAGTGGAAGCGAAGGGAGATGCCGATGCCGGAAGGCATGATCTTCGTGGAGCAACTAGAAGACGAGGAGGAGGAAGAAGACGGCAGGGACAAGAGAGAAGAAGAGCGGGTGACGAGGGCGTGGGGGATAGTGGTGCAGGGGAGAGGCGCAGAGTGTGGGCCAGTGTGCTACTTATTGAAGACGAGTAGGGGCGGGTCTTCTTCTGGGTTAGGTCTATGTTGTACTCATTTTTGTTTGATGAGAGTGAGGATTTTCAGAGAAAGCGCAAGGTCCCAGCTCAAAAATTGCTGGCTCAATTCATACCAGTAACAACATTATTGATTGCCTTCATTGCTCATTCAAGATTGTAGATTATCATCGTTGTACCATTTTCACTCAATTCTTACTGGATTCATCCTTATTTGATTTTCAATATAGGTCCTCGTTCGTCTGTAGATTCTTAATTCCTAGCTCTTAGTTTCTGTACCATCAACGAATGCAAACTTCATCATGTTGGTTGGATTGCATTCTTTTTCAGGAAATCAATATTTTTGGTTCAACGTGAAAGATCAACTAATCATGGGTGGGATGTGCTGTTTTTCTCTGCTTCTATTCTATTATCACATCCAAATTAGGCCTAGCTTAATTATGATCCAAATAAGAGCAAACTTTTGAAGTCTAAATTTAAAGGAGGCCTATCTGATACAAGCCAACCCATATTGTGCTAATGGGTTGGCCTAATGCCACCAAATCAAGAGACGTGAAATTGATTGGGGTTGTCATAAAAGTCTTTCAATTCTTTACAAATCTTTACCTATTCAGATTTCTGAAATTAATTTCACTGAAATACAACTACCAAAATCAGCTAGCATCTTATATTCTAGGATCTCTCCATTTATCATATCTCTTGCATGCTTTTCTTTTTCCCAAAAAAAAATTGCGGTTTTCTAGGTCATTCCGATTTGGATTATTTTGGTTCCCTTTTATTTACGCACATAACATCCCAATTATTCTCATTATGTTTTTGTAGTTTTTGACAAATTAATAGATGTGGCATTCCGATCTGTTTCATTTTTGGGAAAATAATTTATGAGTCCCTTAAGTATATCTTAATTAATAAATCTAATAGAAATCAAACTTTACGAAACTATCCTCTATTAAAATAAAAAACCACACCCATTCCAATCAGATTTCTCTCTCTCTTCTCTTTCATCACATCCTCTTCCCCCTTTTCATTTCCTCTCTCATTGCAATTTAGATTTGAACCAAATTTTATTTTTTCCTCACCCGTTCCTCTCTCACCGCAGTTCAGATAAAAAACCACACCCATTCCAATCACAGCGCAGTTTTTTCTCTTTGTTACTAGTTTCAGACCAGATCCAGTCTCATTCTCGGTTGTCTCCTCCTCCTCAATTCACTCTCATTCTCTCTCGTCTTAGTCTCTTGCTCTGCCTCATCTCAGGCCGCCCCAATTTCAAAGACTTCAACTTGCCCACTCTTAAAGACTCGAACCCTAGGCTTAGGTCTTCCCTCACTCTCAGTCTTTGTTGTCTCACGCCCCCATTTTACTCTTAGTCTCTGTCGTCTCACATCGGCCCCATTTCACTCTCAATCTCTCTCGTCTTAGCTATACTCCTTTGTTTGAAGTTTGAAGGTTTGATTTTTTTATTGCTTTCTTATTTTAATTTTTCATAACTGAACTATTTTTTAATTATATTATTCAATTGAATTGTTTGTGTGATTGTTGTCAATGAAGGTTGAATTGGTGAGCTTGAATTGTTGCTGGACGGATTCATAAAAAATGTAGGATCTGAAATGTAGCATAAAGGAGGAAATTGAGGAGGCAATCGAAGTGGTCGATGGGAAGAATCATTGGGTCGAGTTCGGGGTGGATCCGAGAAGTAGGATCTGAGCGCATAGTTGAAGAATGCAAACAACAATGGAGCGAAGTGAAGAGAGATCAAAGAAGACAAGAGGAGATAAAGAGATGTGAAAGAACAGAAGAGAAGGTACTGACGTCAGTGGCGGTCATGATATTGGGAGCATACTTGAATCGTTTCACACCAACGGATGGTTGAAATTGAGGGTTGTGTGGACGATTAGCTCGTTGCGTTTCAGATTTGTTGGATGAGAGCTAGGTTCCAGTTGTTTCTAGTTGAGTTTTTTCTTCCAGTTTAGTTTTTGTTTAAGGGAAAATAATTTCTGAGTCCTTGAGATATACCCTAATTAATAGATAGATCCTCGTGTTTTTAGGATATTGTATATAGATCCTTGAGGTGAAAAATAGGATTACACTTAAGTCATTCCGTCAATTGTCTGTTAATACTCTGTTAGTAAATTGCTAACGTGTTTTATTTTTTGTTTGAATGAAATTTTAAAGACAAAAATACCCTAATGTATTTTATACCATGAGAAACTCTCATTCCTTTTTTCTCTACTTATCTTCTTCTTCTGTTGCTGGAATTAATCCTAGTGGAGGAAAAGATAATTTTTAATCATGTAAATATTACAACAAGACATTCTTAGGGTTTTAATTTCCTTCTCAAATTCCATTTGCAGCTTCTAGTTTCTTCTTCTTCTTTTTTTTAATACCGGTTTTGATTTTTGCTTCTTCAGCTTTCATCAACAAAAAGGTGAGTGATTTATTGGTTAAATAGAAGAATAGAAGCAAAACTTATAATGCAAAATGCAATTAAGCAAATCTTGAAGTTACCAAGACTTTTGTTCTTCACTCAATTCAGTGTTTGTTACAAAAATGCTTATAGAGTTTGTTCTTCATTAACCCAATTCAGTGTCTGTTCAATAAATTCAGAACAATGCCCAAATCTTCAAGTTGAAAAACCGACTCAATTCTCTTTCCAACCTGCAACCACAATTTCTAGTAGCACATTACATGAGTCAAAATTGACCATAACTACCAGAAAGTGCAAACCACATAAGATCCAAAGACGCCAACATTGCAGAAAGAAGTGATCCCATACATGCATACTAGAATTTAAAATTAAAAAAACACTAGATGTAAACAAAACGTGAAATTCAACAAGAAAAAATTATGTCTATCATACAATTCAAACAATCATATTTCCAATCTAGTCAAACGCAAATCAACATGACCCAATCTCTGGGATAGAGGCCAACACCTCTTTCTCTGTTCATCCCCTTCCCCAAAACAACGTCATGTCCCGCCGTCTCTGGAGTGCAAATAGAGAGCCATGCACCGTCTCCTACTCTTTCAGTCATCTCTTCACTTTTTCAGTTCCGATCAAACTAGGCAAGAAAGTTATGTCTCTAAGACCAATAGCTAAGCCGTGAAGAGACCAAACCCGATCTGAAACTACAACTAAACCTGTCACGACCCATTCTCGGGACCATGACCAGCGTACGAGGCGAACCATCTATGGGAGCCCGGCCCATCTCACACAAACCTCAATATACAGAACTTCTACCCAAAATCATATTCAATTGAATAATAAAACAAAATAAAGGTTTAAACATCATTTAATAAAGCAAACCATATATAATGTCAATTGTAGAAATAATTTCAAATAAAAAAAATTGAAATAACATAGACAATAACAAAAACAAATCCTACATAAACCCAGTGTGGAGCCTTTAATAAATCATACAAACGGGGCTCGATCAAAAAGGGCACCTACTGTTAGATCAACATACCTCACTGAGCATCAAATGCCAAAGAACACAGTCCACAAGAATTACCTACAAGATGATAATAAATAGGGACAAAACAAAACAAAGAAAGGGGGTCAAACCCAGTGAGGGAAAACACTTCATATTGCCTCATACGTACCTCACAAAGACTGTTTTGAAAATAGTTCGCAAATACCACATGCAAATATAGTCAACATATAAATATATGTATACACGCTCATACCTATTAGTAGTTCAAAAACCATTTCGAAATTGTTCGCAATCAAAGCAGACAGCATACACGAAAACGTTGCTGGAACTAAACAAAATCCTTTAAGGTTATTCTCAAAATAAACCAAAACTAAAATGCTTTTAAAATAAAGCGAGGTTTTCCAAAAAGCCTTTTTGTCTCCATAAAGATTTTAAAACAAAAACCCTTTTTAAGTTGTGCTAACAACTTCAGAACTCAAAAACCCTTTTTATCTTTTATCGAAAACTCCAATCCATAGTTCAAAAAAACCGTTATAGCCTTGCTAGAAATTACAAAACCAAAACTTCGTCACGTAGTCATAATAATAATAATATTATTATTATTTTCAAAAACATATATCACATATAAGAGACCGGTAATAAACGTGGTGTGATATGTGCCACTACCACCGTAATAATGACCGTGGACTCTGCCACTGATCCAATAACAAATCATGTGTCCTCATCAGGACAACAAGACTATTGACAACCCTAGTAGCTGGGCCAATAACAATCCTTGGTATACCAAAAGCTACGAACCTCGTAGCGAATGTGTCTCGTCTCCAAAACATATACATGGTATTATTAAATAAATCCAATGACAATTGGTCATACGACCGAGTATATCAAAAACAATGAGATATATAAAATATAATTTATATATCGTAATCCAAAACATACTTACATAAAGTATGATTTTCCATAAATCCAAAATATTTATCAAAAATAGAAACGATGTGCCCATTTCAAAAATTGTCATACCGTACCGGTATGGTATGCAAAACAAACAATGTTTTACCAAAAACGAAGTTCAGAACTTATTTCCAAAATATACCAAAAGAATGTAATATAATCAAATTATATTATTTTCAAAACCAATTCATCTTTTGCCGAAGCACAAAATCTTTCAAAGACAGAGTATCATTACTTTTTTTTTTCAAAAATCCAAATAATTTTCCAAAAGCAAATTCAATAACAGACAAGTCCTCACATAGACCAGATTTTAGGATTTCCAACCTTTAATTATTTCAATTTACATGCTATGGTGATAGCACAACAAAAACATATAATTAGAAGAGACAGCCTATGTGTCTGAAGCTGTCATCCACTCACCTGGACACTGAGATAATAATCTAGTCGCGGTCCACTGGTGAAGGACTGGTCGCCTCGGGAGAGTTGAAACAAATATTTACAAACACCTGAAATTCGGTGACTGTGGCAATACCGGAGATGCATGAAATGCAAATGCAGACTCAAACGCCAAAAGCGTCAGAAATTCTATTTCGATAAAAAATCTAGCACTCATGACCCAAAAATCAAAGTCAATGTAAATTTACGAATTGGTTCCCGACTTTCATAAAATTACACTTTAGTACCTCAAACCTCAGAAATTAATAATTAATTTCCCAACTTTTAGAATTTATAAATAAATTCTCCAAACAACCCAATTTATGAATAGAACCTCAATTTTCTCAAAATTACAAAATTACCCAACATTTTCCAAAATTACAAATCTATATTATATTTTTCTAAAATTACAAATCTGCCCCTCATGTAAAATATCAGACCCAGTCCTCCAATTATTTCAGAAAAATCAAAAATTTTCAGCTAAGTCCTTGCGACGAAAAAAATATTTTTAAAAATATTCTAAAACTCGAATCGAGCGGAACCCGATGTTCGCACTTGTTCCAACCAACTCAAATCAGTCCGAGGAGCTCAGATTCATCATTGGTTTCCATCAAAACACCTAAAACCGCCCAAACCACAAACCCCATTTTCGGACCAAAAACTAATTTCCAACAAAAATCATCAAATCACCAAAATTAAGCCATTCCTAAGCATTTTCAACCTTAATCCATCATTACCCAACACAAATCAACACATTTCCATCCCAAAATCACAAGACCCGAACCCTAGAAACCCATTTTTGGCCTTAACAATCCACACAAATTTTCAGCAATAAAAATGGTGAAAAAAAACGAAATGGAGGAGAGAGAAAGAGGAGATTATCTTGGCTTGGTGTGGGGAGTGACCAGGAACAAGAGAGGGAGAGAGAGAGTCGGTTTCATGGTCTGAAAAAAATGAAGAGGGAGAGATGAGGAAGAAGGCACTGTGTTGGGTTCAAAAATAAAAGGGAAGAACAGAGGCTGAAACGACGTCGTTTTGTGCCGGAGGAGGAAGTGACGAAATGACATTGTTTGACGCTGAGGGAATCAAAATAAAGCCAAATGACCTGTCGTTTGGTTTAGTAACCAGCACACACACAAGCGGACGACTGGTCTCACACGCGAATGACAGCCGCCCCAGTAATTCAAATGACACGTAGCTTGCCAAGCAACGCAAACGGCCTGTAGTTCATTCATTTCTTTCCTTTTCATTTTCTTTCATTTTCCACTTAATAACGCAATCACCCAAATAACATTTAAAACTCAAAATTAACTCTTCAAATTTCAAAAATTAAATTTTGAAATTTAACGAAAAATTTCTGGAATAATTAATAAAAATTAACAAAATATTCCTTTACTAAAACAAATTGAGAATAATGTTTTTTAATCAATAAAAATCAACAAATTTGATCATATCAAATTTTATAAAACCAATAAAAATATATTTCCTTGATTACAAAATTAACAAAAATTCATTTAACAAAGAAAAATTTTCTACCGAAAAATTTAATCGGGAAAAAATACAGGATATTACAAAGTCGTGAAGAGAGACCAAACCCAAATCTGAAATGACACCGCCGCTTCCTCTGTTCACTCTTTCATTTGATTTTTTGAGGGAATTTATTGTGGGTTTGGTAGGACTTGAATCTAGACCATTAGTAAGGAAATTTTTTGTGGGTTTGGTTCGAGTTTGAATCTGGGTTTGGTTTGCACTTACAGAGAGAGATCGAGAAAGAGGGAGACCAAAAAAGAATGAGAGAAAAAGACCAAGAGAGAGCGAATGTAATAGAAAAATAACGGCGTCGTTCCCGAAGATCGATTCACAACCTGTCTTTGACTTATAGGTCAGTATAATGCGTTGAAATGTGTAAAGGATGTGGGGAGTGACGAAGAAGAAGGAATAAAGAGAGAGAGAGAGGAGGTGGCTATGAGAGAGAGGTGAAAATCTGTATGAAATGACTTTTAAGAGAGGGTATTTTCGTAAAGTTTCACTTCTGTTTACTCCGTCAGTCAAAAATAAGTTTTAGAGACGTATATGCTACATCCAAAAAATGCGAGGACCTACCTACTAATTATTGTGTACTTTAGGGACTTAGAAATTATTTTCCCTTTGTTTAATTATATAGTTTCAAATTGTTTTCTAGATGAGAGCTGAGTTTTTTTTTTCCAATTGAGGGTTGTTTCCAGTTGCATATTCAATCCAGAATTCAATGCTTATATTATATTTTAATTGATATGAGATTGAATTTCTAAAAGAGTTTTTTGTTTCATGTAAATTTGTTGTTGATGTGGATATCATTGTTTATTGCAAATAATCTATTTTCTATTGTTGATGTGGATTTTTCTTTTTCCAATGAATTGAACCCAATACATATCTTTTAGCTGGAATCGAACCTAAATGCAATTTTTCTGGAAGTAAACTATGAAGAACTCAAGAACATGTGTTTAAAAAAAAATTCAAGGGTATTTTTGTTTTTAAAATTTCATTTAAAATGAACTAGATGACATGTTAGCAAATTATTAACAGATCAATGACGAACCACTAACGGAAGGACTTAAATGCAACTCAGTTTTAAACTTCAAGGATGTGTTTGTAACATTTTAAAAATACGAGGACAAACATACTAATTAGGGCAAATTTCAGGGACTCAGAAATTAATTTTGCTTCATTTTTTGATTGAGGAAATTGCATGCTTAGTCTATTTTTTCCATTATTTTTTCTTTTATGTCTTGCGCTCTATTAAATTTTTTAAAATGTGAAAGGCGGGATTAAAATTTTTAAAATGCCTAAATATATAAGCGGTTCTCAGAGCTCTCTCGCTTTCTCTCTCTGCCCTCCTCTCTCCTCTCTTTTCTTTGCACGCTTCCTCCTCTCTTGTCATCTATTTCGACTTCTCTCTTTCTTCCCACGCACCGTCGCCTTGTTTGCCTCTTATTTCCTTTCCTTTTCTTTTTCGCCTCGTTTGTCGCCTCATATGCTTCTTGTTTTCATGGTTCCAGATCTAATGGGAGAGATTGTTTGTGATGAAAAGCTCTTCCGGTCGGCGACGGTGCCTATGAAGAAGGATAAGGACCTTGCTGGCAGCTGAGGCTACGAAGAAGGTTGAGGACCTTGCTGGCCACATATGTCAATACTGTGAGTTTTTACTCGGTCCTTAATTTGTATAAATGACTAAATGAGACCATGATGTTCTCATTTTGTACTCATTTCTAAGTTAGCGATAAATGGGCAAGATTGTTCTCATTTTGTACTCGTTTAAAAAGAAAGTTTGGTAAACAAAATTGTCTCATTTTTTACTCATTTCATTTCATACAAATGACTAGATGAGAACATGATGTTATCATTTGTACTCATTTCTAAATTAGCTATAAATGGATAAGATTGCTCTCGTTTTGTACTCGTTTAAAAAGATAGTTTGGTAAATAGAATTGCCTCGTTTTGTACTCAGTTCATTTCATACAAATGACTAAATGAGAATATGATGTTCTCATTTTGTACTCATTTCTAAATTAGATACAAATGGACAAGATTAATCTCATTTTGTACTCGTTTAAAAAGACAGTTTAGTAAATAGAATTGTCTCGTTTTGTACTCGTTTCTAAAATTCTAGTTTTTGATCGCATAAGTAGTAATGGTTCGAAGTTGTTACAATCTCATGCCTCTTTTCACTTGTTGTCTCAATGAATTATCATGGTTTCTGTCTTCTTGAATGAATCCTCGTTGCTGCTATCGTTTTTGAGAGACGAATGAATGTTATTGTTATGTTTTTCTGTTATAGACTATTTGATAAGAGGATTTGAGGTTCGATGTACCTGTTTTTGTAGATGTTTGCTTCGGTTTTTAGCAATTGAGGTTTTGATCTCAATCTTGTTTTGGTTTTCTAATCTGCCTTTTTTGGAATGATTCTAATCCAATCTTGATTGTGTTGATCGTTTCCATTTTTCGGCGAGAAAATCTTATCAGGTTTGCAATTGTTTAGGATTTTTGAGATAAATTTTTAGTATTTGAGTCTGGTTAGGAGTTTGAATCTGATGTTTGGTATGTGTTAGGGGAGTCTTTATATTTATGTATTTTTGAAATCATTTTTAGTGTGTTTATCTATTTGTATACGTTATGAATGTTGCTGTATTTTTGTGATTTTATTTTATTTATTGAATATTTGTGTGTTTTTCCCTTTTGGATTTCTCTATAAAGCATTATTGTCACATGTGGTGAATAATAACGCGATAGTGTATGCTGCATTTTTGCAAAGCACAACGAAAATTATGATAGTTGAGATACTGATTAAATCAAATGTGATACGCGGCTCTTGCCAAGAAAAAAAATACAAAGTTGCAGGTGATTTGTTCATCATTTATTATATTATTAATATCATTACATTATGTATTCAGGTTAACGAATCATGTTGGTCACCTATTAGATAAGACATATAATTCTATGTTTTAACCCGATTTGGTGAGACATGAATAATGAACTATTAACTTAATCATATAAAAAAAATTAAGAAGGTTGTGTTGATCCCATTTTCCTTTTTCATCTCCTTAATTTTGGAGATTAGCAACCTGAAACGGGTTTGTGTAATTATTATTGATCTTATAATGAAAAAGGTTTCAACGTTGCAAGTAGTTTTTGTAGTAGTACGAGTGTTAAAATCCCATGTGCGTGAGGTCGGAAGTGCGGGAAAAGGGGCCCAATATCCATATGGGAGTCCCTCCCCTCCACTTTGTGATTTGAATTTGAAAACCCAACCGGAAACCATCCATTCCACATTCCGCAGCAACACAAAACAAAACTCCACTCAACTCAACTCATTTCCCTCACGTTGTTAACTTTTTTAATTTTAGTAAAATCAGACAAAAACTGCGGCTTTTTTCATTGCAAGCGCGCCCTCTCTCTTCCCCTCAGCAAAATTCAAATCAAAATCTTTTTTATTACTCTCTCTCAAAATCACCTTCCCTCTTCCAAATAAACAATCTCACTCTCGCAGATCTCTTCCTCTCCTTATCAAACCCTAATCTCCTCTCCATATCCAATTCTCTCCTACCCTTTTCAAGAGGCTTGATTTGGGTTTTAAGTCTTTCCGAGATTTGGCGCTAAAGATTCAATCTTTTCAACTAGGTTCTACGGATAATGGGTGATCGAGGTGGTTCAGGATTGCCCATTTCCAATTCTAAGGTGGGTTCCTCTTTCTACATGTTTTGAGTGGACAAGTCGCTATCTTTTATTTTCTTCCTTTCTTTCCATTTTTTTTTGGTTCTAAACGACTGCCCTTGACCCTTCTGGTTGTTTTAGTCCGTTGGAGAGAAGCGAAGCGTTGCTGAATTGGGAGAGAGACATGAAGTTGCTCGCAAGCGGACTAAAATGAGAGATCTTGATTCCGTCTTGAGGTCTGATGGTAATGTCTTCAAATGCTTATTTAATGCTTGTAAATGAATTACTGCAGTTCAATTTATTTGATATACCTGGCTTTTAACAATTCAAGTGTTAGCTTTGTCCGTTTTGCTATTATTTAGGATTCCAATCGCTCTCTGGTTTATTGCAATTTGAATTTGGAAGGTTAATTAGGAGCTTATGTGTTTTCCTTTCTTGAATACGGTTAATTGCCAGTGCATAATGAAAAATTCATCTATCAGAACTCCGATTTACGCGTACTTTTCAATGTAATGATTAGTTGTGTGTTATTTCCTTCTAATTTTGCAGAGAACAATGAACAACGCATGATAAAGAAAGAAACTGATGGCCAATGTCGATCTGAAGAGGTATCCCTGGTCACCAATGTGCCTCTGACCTTGGATGTCGACACTTCTCAAGCAGAAAGAAGCGAAAATGCCAAATACCCAGTTAAGGTCAATCCTACCCCTCGACCACTGGATCTCAATACTGAAGCTTGCGTAACTAATGTTTCAGGATGCAATTGTATTGAAGAATGCGCTGAAAATTGCAGCAAAGCCTCCTTGCTCAAGAATATTGATAGAGAAGATGATGATAAGTTTGTAAAGCCTGAAGGCTTTGGCTTGGATCTTAATGCAGAATATATTTTCAGCTCTGTGAACCAGGAACACTGTTGTCCTAGTAAAGATCACAATAACTTGAAATTGAGTGATGTTTCTGAGTGTGCAAGTACTACTGGTCCGATTGCTGAGAAAGATCCTTTAAGGGTTTGGAAGGAGATGAAGCAAAATGGTTTTCTCTCATCATCTCATGGAGGCATTTCTTTTCAAAGTGGGTTTATCTCATCGTCTCATGGAGGGATACCAATGCCAAAGCAACGGGGTAGGAAAACCAAAAATGATGTTATTAAGAAAAAGATGGAGCTTGCAAAGCGAGAACAGGTTGATAGGTTCACAAAGATTGCTGCCCCAAGTGGACTGTTTAATGGATTGATGGTTTATGAGAAACAGAAAACAGGTTCACTCCATAATAGAGGCCTTAGTAAGGTCTGAAAAACATGCAAAATGATCATGTCGAAGGCAAACGATCAGGCGATCTGAAAAGCACAAGTAAAGATACAAGCAATATGAGTAAGTCAGGATTGCAGAGACTTGATTTATCTAAAGGAAATCGGAGTTCAGTTGCTGTAAGCAAGCAAATAGGAGGGTTCCACATTTCAACTGGGGAGGTTGATTCCTGCATGGTGGACAGGATATGTGGTGGAAATTCTATTGCAACCAACTAATGAGGATGATGATACTTTGGCACTGAAGTTGTCATCATCAACCAAGGCATCTGATGAATCCAGAACCTTTTCGAATGAGGAATCAGCAAATATGACGAATGTTTCATCTCTATCCATAAAAGGTCTCTTGTTGGTAAAAAACAATTCTTTGTAATAAATTCAATTCATTTTCACGGACTAGCAAAATTGGATAATTAGTTTGAAGGAATAATTGAACCGATTTATTGCATCCAGAAGCCATTTGGCAGTATCTTTTTTTCTTTAAATGTGTGTGATGTAACAATCAGAGCAAAGATTACCTACCAAACTAAAATGCAAATGCTGTCTGTTCAGCTGCTACTGTTGCATCTCAGTGGTTGAATCTTCTCAATCAAGACATTAAAGGACGCTTATCAGGTAAATGCTTCATTATGTTAATCGTAGTTCAAGGATGTTTAAATTATTTGCGTTGATAGTTCTTGTGATAACATCCAATGTTCTGTGCATGCAGCATTGAGGCGTAGAAGGAAGAGAGTTTGTGCTGTAATTTCTACGGAGTTACCATTTTTAATATCAAAAGAATTCTCATGTGATCAAGAGAATGATCCTCATGTTGTGAAAAATTCCTTTGATGGACTGCCAATAATTCAATTGCTGCCATGCATAAAGCTAGATGGAGTGCATTGTTTGATCAAATGGATAAAGCACTATCTGAAGAAGAGAAACAACTCGTAAGTGCTGTCAAAAATATAGTTATGTCAACTATGCAGTTTGGCTATAATCTGTTCACTATGATTTGTTTGATTTTCAGCAACATGATACATCAGAAAATTACAGCAGGTAAAACTTTCATAAATTTAATTTCAATTTACGAAATCATATTGCATGATGTACCTCAAGTTTGCATTCCAGTGTATTTTTCTCGATAAAGGCTGCTTATATCATCAATTCAGGCTTTTATCCAAAATAAAATGAAAATGGTTTCTTGACTTTCTTCCCAGCTAATTTAAGTAAAGCTGACAATCCGTGCTTGCAAAACTTTTGTCATGTCCACATGTTCTAACGCAAATTTGCATTTCATTGTGATATTGGTGGAGATTATATCTTTATGGAATAAGTTAGAAACTGTGTATGCCAACTCAAAAAAATTAGTGCTCCTTTTCAAAATGGTTTGTAAATGCATCGGATGCTATACGAGTTATTGATTATTTGTTTTGTTTCCACAAGTATGAAAGCAGATCGCGCTGATACGGAATTGGCAGTTAGAGCTGCTGCTGCATCAGTGTATTCAACGTGCAATTTTGTGATGTCCAAGGAGAATGTTTCTTGTTTCTGATGTTATCTTCTGCTTCAACCAATCTTATAGCCTTAGCCATTGTTAGGTCGTTG
>CAODLS013022040.1:0-10883 GCA_948243855.1 Flueggea neowawraea
CTATCATCCACTCATCTGAATGTCCAAGCTTTAGGACCCGGTACCACTACCAGATGGCTGATTCCGCTGACAAGGGCAAGAAGCTGAAACAATTATCAGAAACATAGCATATGAGAAACAATGATGTATGAGACATTGGTACTGTGGTTGTACCAAAAATGCGTGCAATGCATATAAAACCCTCAAGTCGCTCAAAATCCAATCCGAAAGTAAATCAATCACTTTCGACCCAAAACTCAAAACCCATGTAAAATTACAGTTTGGTCCCCGACTAATGTAAAATTACGTTCTAGTCCTCGAGACTTGACATATTACCAAATAGTCCTCAAAGCAATCAAAATCTTCAAATTAGTCCTCAGACTCTCCGAATTCACCAATTGCAAAATGTCACAAATTTGGTCCCTCAGAACCACTATTTACTCGAGTTAGTTAGAGGCTAACTCGAGTTATATGTGGTATGGTTTACTCGAGTTAGTCAATGAATAACTTGAATCATGGCTTGTTTTACTCGAGTTAACCAAAACTTAACTCGAGTAAATCTGAGCCTATCTTACTCTAGTTAGCCAAAATGTTTATTCGAGTAAATCACTTACCCAGATTGTCCAGTTCGACCAAACACTCAAATCAACCGCAAATCACTCTTAAACAACTACATTTACTCTAATCATCCTTCTGAACACGAATCTATACTCAAATCCAACAAAACAACTCGAAATCTCTCAAAATCACCCTAAACCGAGTTGATCAAACCCATTTGAACCCTAATACCCTAGTATGCATAATATTGCAGAAATCATGAGGAAAGAAACGCGATCTTACCTCAAGAACCCAAAGGAAGTGCTGGAGAACAACTTGGGAGAGATTGGAAGCGTCTGAGAGGAATGGATTGGAGCAAATGACGGATTTCGGTCGGTTTGGGTCTTTTAAAGACGAGGAACACCGAAACTCGTCGTTTCACTTTAACACAGATAACTCGACTTACACAATGATTAACTCGAGTTATATGGACCTCGTCTAATTCGAGTTGCAATTCTGGATAACTCGAGTTGTATAAGGGTCATACAACTCTACTTCTTACTCTAACTCGAGTTATCCACTCTTCAGACTCGCTACTCAAGGTTCCAAAACACAAACCCTACATGCTCATCAGCATTATCGACTATCAATTAAAACTCCACATTCTCAATGAGGATGAGCATCAACGATCATCAATCGAAATTCCAATCGCTATAGGGAATATAGTTGGAACGGGAGGGATATTACAGTTACAAACTCCAAGAAGGCTATAAATAGACATCTCCAACATCAGAAGAAGAGAGAGAAACCTTGGACTAACTTTGCTATCTTTATTTCTCATTATTTCTTTCATTCTCATTTAATACCCACTCTTGCTATTTTCATTTGCTATTATTCTTGGGTTGGGTTGAACATATCATATAATCTGTGTTGTAGGAACAAAATTTGTAACAATCAAATTATTTGATTGAGGATTGTATAGGTTTTCTTGTTGAGCCTTAGAAAAACAAGTGGGGTTGCTAGTGAGCCTTAGAAAATTAGAGGTGAACGGTTTCCTAGTTGAGCCCGCAAAAACTAAAGGTTTGGCTTTCTTATTTGGTGTATAAAATAAGGTGTAACGGTTTAATTGTTAAGCCCGCAAAAGCAATTGATGTAAACGGTTTCTCTCCACCCGAAAGTAAGATAGTGGATTGAAATTCTTGAGTGGATCTCAATGAGTGGACGTAGGTTAAGAAAGACCTAACCACTATAAATTGAAGCTTTGTTTTTTCTCTCTCTCTAATCTATTTACTTTCTTTTATATTTGTGAATTGGTAGTTTTATTGCTTCCTCATTTAAGTTTGATTTTACTTGTGTTTAAGCTTTGATATTTGGTTTAATTTGTGAAAATTTTCAACAAAGTTTTTAACTTGTTAAAAATTCAATTCACCCCTCTCTTGGATTGTCATTTGTTATTAGGATCAATACTTTCAGTAGAAAATATAATTAATTTGGACTTTCGTCCATCCGTCTACCTTTTAAAAAAAAACTAACATTCTACTCATTAATTAAAGTGCGCAGAGAAAAGGACAACAAAAGGTACCATGGAGGGCTGAAATGTTAAAGAGAAAAACAAGGTAAAAAGCACATAAAATTAGATTAAAACATGAATGAGAGCATATTAAATAAAATAGTTTGACATAATAACTTAAATAATGACTTATCGAAAAATAAATTAAATTAATGGGTGATAAATAAAAATAAGAGAAATATAGGAAGAAATCCACTAAAAACAATTGAAAGGGACTAAAACTAGGTAAGAATAGCAAATAAGACTCAAAAATGAAAAACAGAAAAAAAAATGAAAGACTAAAATTTAAAGAAAGATAAAAAAAAAACCTAAAAAAGCTTAAATAAAATTTAGATGACGTTGATTCGAATTGCATGGTGGTGCAGTTTAAATTCTGTAGCATGTTGGTATTACCTAACATTGCCATCACTTATCCGTAATATATCAGATATCAAATATGTATCTATTGCTTGAAATGATTGTCCGTTAATTGTACAAAAGAGTAAAGGCTTATTCTTTCTGGTGTGTTTCTGCCTAACAGTATGCAAATTTCCATATTACCTGATGAACAAATACAATTACTATTATACAGAACAAGAACCACTTGTATCATATACTATATTCTTAATGCTACCTAGAATATAATGTATAAAGAACATAGATCAAACAAAACACCATGTATCACCAATATTGTCATGCTTAAAAATATCAGTATGTTCTTACATCTTGTAAGGTCCATTTTTCACAAATCATTACCTCTAAGGCACAGGATGTCTAGCCAATGCTGCAAAACAAATTTGATTGACTACATGATCTTGAATGTAAAATATGGTACCATTGACAAGATGCTTAAGCCCACCATGGATCTTCTCCAGTTCTGAAATCGGTCTCAACCCATGGGACGAACACCACCTTACCATCATCTATATCGGCGTGTGCCAATGCCAGTGACTGCAAGTAAACACAAGTAGAATTAATTCACGGTCAGGTTTTAATATCCATTTTAGAGAAAGCAAAACATAAGCTCCTTTGTTCTACTACATGAGAGTAGAATGAAATATCGCCATGTATAAGACTATCCATTCAGCTATAATTCTGTAAATCAGTAGCTTCTTACTTCAATTTTCTGTCGTCAAGTGCGTTAAGACATTATGCAGAAACTAGTTGCATGAACTTCTGGCACCATTTTAGGCACATTTTGCTTACTTTATGTTATTTAGAGTAAGCTCAATGGTTTAGAAGTAAACGATTAATTCCACTTACGAGAGGAGCAGGTCCTCTGACGACTCTTCCTTGATTGTTGTACTGGGAACCATGGCAGGGGCAGATGAACTTGTTCTCAGCTGCATTCCAAGGCACAACACAACCAAGATGTGTACACACCGCATTAATTCCATATGTTGCAAGAGTTCTGTCTTTCTCCACAACAAGGTAGGTGGGATCTCCCTGAAATCCAACACAAGTACCAAATTGAAAGTCAGATTTTACAATTTTCTTCTATTCAACATCTTTGGTGGTCAGTTGAAAGATGAAAACTTAAATAGTGCATCATTGAATTTTTTTTCATTTCCTAAGCTAGACAACTCTGCTGAGCACCCGATACCCTGTGCGACTGTGCCTTTCTGTGAAATCTCTTAGAAATTTTAACCAAGGACATCAGTACCTTTAATCCTTGAGTAAGAGTTCGGTCACCAGGGCCGTGATTTTTGAGCCATTCCGAGGCAATGACATCATTTCCAATAGCATCCTTGGCAATGGTACCACCACCAGCACCTCCACTCCTGTTAATTTGGCAATGTTCATGATAAAAAATGTGTTAGCAAAATCCAGCGAGCATGTAAGTTTAGAAATATTGTTCCCAACAGATTTGTCAAAATATTTTTCTTTGCTAATTTTACTTTGACTGTAAACAAGTTAGTCCCAGAAACGAAAGGAGTAGTATTAGGGATCAGTTCACAAGTTGGTATCCAAAAGATCTGCTCTGTAAGAAAAAATAAGTTTTTTTCATCAATTGAAAGCAACATTGGAAGTTATGCAACAAATCCCAAGGAACATGAAATTGATGTTATTTTCTTTTTCTTGTTTCTTTTCATAAGATAATAATTGTGCATCTTATTTTGGCATCAGAAACCAAAAACTGCTGTTTGTCATGCATATGTTGAAGAATCTTAGGTTTAAATCCCCTTCTCCTCACATGTATTCCAGAAAAACATGTATAGAATTTGCATTATCTCTTACAGAATCAAAGATTGATTTTTCAGTTCTTGAGTTAGAATTTGCATGAACTGACATCAAATAGAACGCAAACACTTCAAGAAACGCATCACCAAAATCAACGGCAATGAAATGAAAGAAACACTACCAAGCAGAGTAGTATTCTTTTCTCAAGCCCAGGTTTAAAGTCTTCCCCATGAAAGTATATAACTTCTTTTCAATACATCCTAAATACTCCATGAAAACAACCATTGAGCAAGCTCAAAATGTGCAATTGATGAGACAAATAATTCATTCATATTCGTCGCTAAATGCTAAATCTATTATGCCAAATTTGTAACCTAATCAAACATCAATTTTTTCTATCAAATTCCCAGGCAACATACAAATATTGGACATCTAGAGGTGGAAAAAATTCATAGAATTCAACATAACAGTGTCAATCTTTTTGGTAACTACTAATAATATACTAAATCAACCATTTAAAAACATTCACATCACATCAGCAAATATAGAAAACAGAATATATCACAACAATTCTTCAGTTGCAAGACATTAGATTATGTTCAAACCTCATCAAAACCAAAAAAAAGTTAATCCAGAAAGATTAAATTGATCAAAAACGAAATCATACCCGGGAGGGACAAAGAAAGAAGCATAAGGGAGGACCATGCCAGCAGTGGGGAGTGAAAGAGCACCAAGAAGAAGCAGATTCAACAGCTGCCTCTTGCCCATGTCTGGCACTCTATCTGCAGGCACACTTGTGGCCTGGCATGTAATTCTCACTACTCTCTCCTTTGTCGCCATCTGTGTCCTTGTGGGTTTCACAAACACAGCATGTGTTGGAGCAAACATCCCACTCTTGCTTGAGCATAGCTGTTCATTACAATTACAGTAATTTTAGGCACATTTCTAATCAAGTAGTACACAGTTCTTTAAATTCAAAGGTATAAGAAGTTTTTTTCTTTAAATGTGATGAAAGCATTATAGAGTACACGATTATCCCAAGATACGATTGAAAATTTCCATTTTGTCTTGTTATATCAAGATTAAATATATAAAAGGGGTTCAGTTGGTAAGCATGCAAAAAATTAATAGATCATAGATTAAAATCTCACGCAAAACATCTACAAAAAATATCAGAAATATGATAAGTGAACACAAATAGTCACCGGACTTACCTGTGAAGTAGTTGCAGAAGAAAGAACGGAGGAAGCCATGGATGGGAATTCTTGGAGGAAGAAATAAATGTGGTGGTGTTCAAATGAGGATATAATAATAAGAGCATGCAGAGGAGGGAAATCTGTGTAAAAACTATAAGGACCACAACTGGACTAGATAAGGCGCATTAGCCACAATGGTGCCGCATAGCCACAAGTTCTGAGATCATTCCTCTCTCCCCACACTCTACAGTGGCTTACTCTACTTTGGTACTGTAAGTGGTAAAGCCCATCAGACCGCCTATATGATCCAAGAAAATAGCATGATATTCATCACTTGTCCAAAATATTTGCCTTTTGGGCAAGATTTGCACTGAATCCAATTCGGTAGGCCTACGACGGTGGTCCATTTGCCCTACGCCATCGGTCTTTTTTGTGTTGGATTTATGTATTAGGAAACTCTTTGCTAACAATTTCCTTTTGGATGGGAAGCATAGCAAATGTTGTTTGGTTTTAGTAGACAAAACTAGTCCCGGACATTTTTCCAAAATATTATGACTATTTTTTAATAAATATTTGAGATTATAATAAAAGTTGTTTTAAAATAAAATATATATATAAATATAAAATTTAATATTGAAATTCTCATAATATTTGTTTTTATATTTGTTTATTTTTTACTAAAGAAGTAAATATTGATCAATATATTAATTATTTTAATGAGAACTATCACATATCATTCAATTAAAATATTAAATGTCAAAATAATAACTTGTCAAATGTCAAATTATTATGAAAGTATATTCATCTTTTATATATTATATAGATTAAGAGTAATAAATAGTAAATTAATAATTTTTTTTAATTTTGTATGAAATGTATTTTTTTAATATGTTCTATAAACCAAGAATACTAATTGTTGCGGACTATATTCTTGAGGGAAAGTACAAAAATGCTGGAAATTAAATAACAGTTCTGTGATTTTTTACTATGGACGCTGGCATTTCTACAAATAAAATGGAGAACTTATAATATTTGCAGTACATAAAACTTTTAGCTAGTCTATTGTGTATTTTTCTCTATTTTTGACAATTATCAGGCCCAACCTTGTTGAAGTATTATCCGCCTTAGATTTTAAACTTGAATGATTTTGTTCTTAAAAAGTACCTCATTAAATTGAGGGATAAAAATATTTATAAGTTGTTATTGACATTGTCTACTAGTCAATGTAGGAATCATAACACATCAATAGCTCTCTAGTCGAGCTCAAGAGGCTTGATTATAATGAAAGGAACACACTCTAGTTTTGGCGCCAACTGATGAAGGTGGTGATCCGAGAATGACCCTAACAATGATCTTTCATGGTGGGTTTATGATGTAGTTAGGGGGTTATTTGATCCATTATTATTGTTATGGGGTCAGACTTGTATACATTTAGGGTTTTGGTGGAACCAGCCACGTAGTATAGAGCCATTAGCGTTTGCAATGAAGGTTAGTGCACAAGAATCCATTTGTCTGATGTTTCATGCGTTACACAATAAAGTCGGGTGGTACTACAATGAAGACTCCTTTAAATTAAGTAATTGAGTCTTAAATTAAGTAATTTCAGCAATAATTAAGTAACAATCATAATTACTTAATTTATCACAAAATTAAGTAACGTATCAAAATTAAGTAAGCGGTGACTAAATTAAGTAACTACATCCAAAATTAAGTAACTTTTAGAGGTACAATTAAGTAACGACCCCCTCAAATTAAGTAACTGAAACTGAAATTAAGTAACCCGAGTTCTCAATGATAATTCTTTTTAAGCGTCTTCATTGTAGTACCACCCCGGTCGAACCTTGATGCATGCTATGTCAGAGGGTAGTGAATCATTATCATCCAATGAAGCCTTGACACATGGCAGTGACTTTGGGCTACATGATAGCCTGGATTTGGCCCTAACGATTGTGGACCAAGGCATGGTCAGACCCATATGACATTAATTATTGAGGCTCACAAATATTTTTTTTTAACAACGAGTCCATAATTATTGACAAATATAGATTCATATAATTTGGAGTTAATTATGCCGAGTGTCGTAATTAAAATTCAGATTTTGACAAAAACGACGTTTAGTTTAGTAATTATTTAAATAACACATTTTTAAGTTTCAATTTGATATATGCCATTTTTTCAATTCAGATTCTTAAAAATATCAGATTTAATAACATAAAAATCAATTTTTTGTCGTATTTTCTCTTTTTTCCTCTCTCGTCATTTCTCTCTCCTCCTCTCTCTCTCTCTCTCTCTCTCATTTTCTCTTAGCCTTCGTCTCCCTCATCTTCTCTCAATCTATCTTTCCCGTCTGCCATTTCTTCTGCTTTCTCTCTCTTTGTTTATACTCTCCACTGATCTCTCCTCCAATTCCACTATCTCTCTCTCTCTCACCCCGCTCTTCTGATTTGAATCGCTCTCCTTACTATCTGCTCTCCATCGCCACCAACACTTCACCGAATTCTCTGATCTCTATCTCCACTAACACTCCACCAACTTCACTTCTCTCTCTTTTCTCTACTTCACTTCTCCTCTATTGTTGTTGGAATATCAAATCTCGTTGTCATTTGAAACCTGATAGCGTCATCATCAATCGCAATCTGAAATGCGATCTTGTAGTCACAAAAGTTTAAGTAGCGTCGTCGTCGAAGAGGTAACGGCGGTGGTAGATTCAGAGGCAAAGTGGAGTGAGGATCGTCAATCGCAATATGAAACGCCATGTTGTAGTCTGTGGCTCACCTTCGTGGAGGAAGAAGAACTCTGTTATGGTTGGCGGTTGTGGGAGGAAGAAGTCAGATCTCTGTTGTGGCGACTATGGGCGGCGGATAGGGTTTTCTAAAACCCTAGCTGCTGTGTTTTAATTATTTTTGTGGTGAAATTGTTGTTTAGTCCTATTTTTTAATTGTTGTAAAATTGTTGTTGGGCGGCAGTGATTGGTGATTATGTATTTTTTTGAGATTTTTTGTGGTGATTGTGTGGCGGCAACAGATGTAGGGTTTTGTGGGGATGAATTGATTGGGTGGCGGAACCATAAACGCGACATTATATTTTTTTATAGAAAAAACTAAAAATATTGATTGAACTGGTTGATTTTGAAGACTTCTGTCGACGATTGATTTTGTGCATGTTGATTTTGTTGGATTTGGTTGATTTGTGCAGGATGATTTTGTTGAGTTTGAAGACCTTTGAAGACCTTTTGTATTCATTTTGAAGATCTCTAAAAACCTTCTGAAGACTTTTTGAAGACTGTCGTAGACCTTTTGACCTTTTGAAGACTTTGTGAAGATTTTTTTGAAGACCTTTTGGAGACCATTGTAAACTTTTAAAAAATTTTGTATACCAAATTAATTATCATTAAATTAAATTAAAATTTGTAATATTGTCTACAATATATATATATATATATATATATATATATATATATATATATATAATTCAGTTTAATTTTCAAAAAAATTATTACATTGGAAATTAGTTAAATCCAATTTCTTATAAAAAATTGTGAATTTTCTTTTGAATATTTTTGGAGACCTTTGAAGACTTTTTAGATTAACTCAAATTTCTTATAAAAAAATTGTAAACTCCCTTTGGAGTCTTTTTGGAGATCTTTGAAGATCCTTTGGAGACTTTTGGAGATTTTTAGAGATCTTTTGAAAACTTTTGGAGACCTTGAAAATTTATATATTTTTTTCTGCTAGAATTCATTTTTTTGCAAAAAAATCAATTTTTGGGGAAAATATCGCTATTTTTCATGAATATGACATTTTTCAAATTTAGTTTACTTTTTAATATTTTTCAAAACTAAAATATTGAATAATATTTGTCAAAATTAGTATTTTATTTTGTTATAAAAAGTGTGATTGTCCCTATAATTTGTCCTATACATACAAGTTCCATCCATTTGTCTAACGTCTACATGTCCACATACGAATTACGATGAGTAGTAGTCTATTACAAACGGAATTAAAAAGGGGGAAAAAAGAAAAAGAAACAATGATGGTGCTAACTGCATGGGGGTATGGCGTGAAACATGCACTCATCATATGCCTGCATGTGTGTAGCTTTGTTTGTTTCTCAATTGTACATATATATATAATGTATATTCACTACCACTCTTGCCTCTTGGTAACCTATAGCATATAGAAATCATGTTTTTAGAATGTCAAAAGACCCTCTCTGAATCCTTCTCTGCCATTCTCATTCTTTCTTACTTGTCTTTAGTTATTAAAAAAAATATCATCATCTCAGAAGTTTTTTTTTTTGAAGGAAATCTCAGAAGTATTATAACCCGAATAGATAGAAAGTATCTTAACCATATAATAAAAAGAAGGCCTAATACATCTATAACCCCCTAAACTTGTGCACTTTTGGTAAGTAGTTCCCATGCTTTACAAATGCTTACGGAGCCCTTTAAACTTGTAAAAACACATTAGATAACCCCAGTGGCAGAGCCACCAAGGAACAAGTGGGTACCCGGGCAACCACTGGCATGGGAGAAGGGCTATGAGAGCCCCCATCCGGAAGAGCTCCACCACTGAGGCAGCACCCTCTGCTCATGGGAAGAAGGGTTGTCACTGATTGGCTTACAGAGGGCCAGAGCTGGGCTGTGCAATTGTTATCTGTAGCATGTTTGTCCCTAGCTGTCAAAATGGAGTAGCCTCAAGTGCCTTTATGTGTAGATTTGCAGGTATTAATGATATCCAGATTAATTTAGAAGTGGTAAATTCTTTGACCAGAAATGAGAATTTCATGTTGCTCTGTGCCTTTTGGTTTAAATTTGTTGATACGTTCTGGAATTGGTCATGTTTTTCATGTTCGTTACAATGTTATTGGCCTAATCATATGGTTTTATGGGTAGTTAGGAGAACCCAAATTTGTGTTTGAAGGAAATTCCATACAAAGAATGGAGCTTTTGGTTTTGAGCACATTGAAATGGAGAATGAAGGCTGTGACTCCATGCACTTTCATTGAATATTTCCTCAGCAAAATCATTGATAATCAACAATCTTCAAAATCTTGCATATCTAGATCAGTAAGAGTCATACAAAACATAATTAAAGGTTTGTAATTCACTCTAATGTAATTGCTTAAGTTGTGTTTAGGATCAATTTGGATTGATTTGATATAAAGTGCTCTGGTGGGAATTGAATGCAGGTATTGACTTCTTCGAATTCAAGCCTTCAGAGATTGCTGCAGCAGTGGCAATATCAGTTTCAAGAGAAGTGCAAGCAGTAGACATTGATAAGGCAATGAATTGCTTCATACATGTAGAAAAGGTAAAAACCTGAAAAAAAAAAGGAAAAACACAGAAACATATTTTGGTGGTGACCCACAAAAATAAAAGTTTTAAGACAGGACAAAATTGCTTTTCTTCATTGAAGATCCTGGATTTGATCTTTTCATCA
>CAODLS013022153.1:0-18206 GCA_948243855.1 Flueggea neowawraea
ACTATTGTCACTTCGGCCAACACACAAGATGAGACTTTACCACCGTGGAGCGGCTTTTTTCAAAAAGATGAGGGGGAAAGTCAGTAAGATGTCGGAGAAGCGAAATATACGAGATCACAAACGTAGATTGCTCGCGGCTAAGACGAAAGCTTTATAAAGCCTTTTGTAAAGATCCTCCTAGTGATATGCGGGACAAACATCGTTATAAGTTGTCCAAGTTGCCAAAAAAGAGTTCCTTTGCACGAGTAAGAAACCGATGTATTTTCACGGGTCGCCCTCGTTCCGTATATGAGTTCTTTCGAATTTCTCGTATCGTTTTTCGTCGTCCAATGACATATTATAACTAACGCTACTTCCGCCCATCGCAGACTCGGAACTGGCTTGAATTCGCATCTTCAGCCCGGATTGACTGCTTGATGAAGGTTTGTTTGTTGAAGCCAGTAATCCAACCTCTTTCATACACAAGACCATGATCACTCAGACATTACCGAGGCTATCGCTCCTTCATCTATCGTATTGGTCAATGGGGGGAAGTCCCCCTAAGGTAAGGTTGTTCTTTCTGCTTACCAAGCACATATTCACTCTGGCATTATCCAAAGAGAAGGCTTATCAGCTTCAGCTTTCCGTACGCTCTGGCCCTTAAATTGCACAAACGCAAACAGCAACACCGATGGGATCCCTTAACTGAGGACATCTAAGAGCCTAGAATCCATAGCAGCAAGCTTAAGGCGACAAGTCTAGGGCTTTCCTCTTGCAATTAGTATAGGTATTCTTTACCGCCCCGTGGGTCCTTCAAACCCGGAAATCGTAGATCGACTTTCCGTTCTTTCAAGACTAGTCCCATTCTCCTATAGTGTGATTGGTCTAAGCCCCTTCAAAGCAGTTTATTACACCTCTCCCGTAGCCGTAGCGCTTTCTTGAGTGCTTTTAAGCTCACTCATCTTCTTCCTTCTCGCTACTCAAGAAATTGAGTCGGGCGGTAAGAGAGAGAAAGCTCAGTTATCACGGAAATACATGGCTTTAAAGCTCAATGCTTCGCCCGGAAGGCTGTAGGTGCTTGGGTTGGAGCGAGTGGTAAGGGATGCTTTCTCGCCGTGTCGACTAAAGCAATCGGGTATGCAATTCAGGATAGGCGATTAGAAGAAAGGTCGACTTTCAAGGCTGCTTATTAATGGAGATAGATCCGCATCGCTCTAAACTGACGATAGTCTTTGAATGAGGTTGAGTCGGATGCAAATTGATTAGTGTTCCGCTTCAATGAGTAGGCTCTCACATTCGTTCGCCCTCCCCCCATATAAAAGCTCGACTCTGCCTCTCTTCCATGGCATTCAAGGACCCAAGCTTGGGGCATGAGCTGTTGGGAATCTTGGACAATAGGCGTAGGCTCCTTCGCTAGCTTCCTTTCCTTTGGTTCTTTCTACTTCTTTTTGTCTAAAGACAGACTAGTCGCTATGCTATTTCTGTTCCCTTCTCCCCAATCCCTTCTTTCTTTGCTTTCGGGCGAAGTCAGTCTCTTTCTTTTGCTCCATTCCCTGCTGTTGGAAGGTTTTCGGAAATTGATAGAGGCCGCAAAGGGCAAGGCCGTTAAGGGTTCTGGCAAGGGGAGAGCAGACCTTTTTGATTGCACCAAAAGTGCAAGCGCGAAGTACGGTTAATGAATAAATATCTCTGAAGCTAGTAATCCCAGGTCGCAAAGAGAAAGCAAAAACGAGGGGAAGAAAAGAAATGGGGCCTCAAGCATTTGAGATGGTTTCTGCGAAAGAAGTTGTTGCTGCCCCAGCGTACACCTTTCCCGATGGAGGTTCTTTGCACCCGATCCCATTCATTTGGTGCGTAGCCCTATCCGGTATTCGGGAAATATGCAAATCTTTCTTTGCCCTAAGAGAACCGATAGGAATAAACTCCCAAAGACTACCTCGGTCCTTAACCTCGCGCTTCTACGCATCGGTAACATAGAGAAGAGATCTTCTAAGGCGGCTTTCTGTCCCTTCGCGGGGAATCCCTCATCGGGGGTTTGCTTGCCCGAGTCTCGCCGGGGAGACTCGGACCTCGAACTCAACGAATCTATGCATTGGCCATAAAAACGCGTTTTAAGGCATGTTTACCTCCTCTCTTGATAGAAGTGGGGGTCATAAACGTGCATTTTCGATATATATGAGACCCACAACGTATCCCCAGGTATGTAACTGCTACCGCTTTTCCGTTTGGGACATTCGCCCACTCCTAGCGCGTCAGTCATTTAGCTCGATCGTCGAAGCTAGAAAAGAGAAGTTTAGGGTCCAACGAAGGTAATCAGCCTCTATCTATGTAGCACGTAGGTAGGGTTCCGGTCAAGATGCTGAGGCAAGAAAGCAAGCTGAGACTAAGAAGAGTCAACTCCTTGGTAGCAGATCAATTGAATTAGCTGGCATAACCAAGGGATCCAGAAAGGTAAGACCTACTACATCATAAGAGCGAGTGAAGTTTACGTAAGGTAAGAGCTTTGAAGAAGAAAAAGCGATAGCAGAGTCTAAGAGCAAGTCAGTCTTCAACTGAAGCAAAAGTATACGAAGTAGATGCAGAAAGAGAAAAGAAGGCGGGTCTCCCCCGTGGGAATTTCTTTTACAGGAATAAATTGGGGACAGAGGCTTAGACACTAAGCACTAGTCTCGGTTGAAAAACTAAGTTTCAGCAGGGAAAGCCTTACCTAGAATCCTCCTTTCCCTGTCGAAGGTGGTATTGCATTGGTCTTCCCCCACCCTTACTCGCGCCTTGTATATGAAATTCCTTAGCCTTAGAGCCTTACCTGCAAGAGTGAATATCTTACCTTGATATGGTTCAGGAAGGAATGGAATGACTTGGGAGGGATTTACGTGAAAGAATATTTTTAAGATTGGTAATAGGCTTTCTCTGGAAAGTGGCTCAGCTTTGGGGTCTTTGGACGCAAGGAGCGACGAAGGGGCTGGAGGATATGGGGCATGCAAGGAGGTCATCAACCCCAGGAAGAAATCTTGCTTATACCACTGACACTCTTAGACCGCTCTTAAGGTAGTTAGTTTACAGACTAACTCATCCAACTGGCATAAGCCCAACTCTTAGAAAGAGGATGGACCCTAAGAAAGCTATTTCAATCACTTAGTTGGAAAAGGTAGACTATGGTATGAAAGAATCACTTCTTCCTTCCTCTTCAAGACCAAGAACTAGGTAGCCTGAGAGCAAGGAGGAAAAGTCAAGTTGTAGCGACTAGGCAAGGCTTAAGCCTTCAAGAAAGTTAGACTTATCCTTAATCATATCCACTGCAAGCTTAGAATCGGATTATTAGGCTGCTGGTGGGTATAGACCCTCCTTTTATCGGAAGCTTATGTCAATTACTTAGCTGACAAGGCAAGGTATGACTATAAGGAATAAGGAAATGCAAGCAATAGGCGGTATACTTAGATGAGAAGGTAAGGAAATGCAATAGGTAGGAGTATGAGGTGAATCTTACTGATCGAAGAGAGAGCATTGAGCCAGGCAATAGCAAAAGAAGTAAGACTGCTCACCTCGACAAGCTTTTGGCAGATTGGAATCCGTCTCTCTTTTAAAATCTCTTTCCTAGAAAAAGACTAGTGAGAATCAATCAGAAGCAGCTTTAAAGGCGCATTATCCGTCAGTCTCCAATGGGTAAAGTCATTTGATTCTTGTTAGCGGTCATAGTTTGACACGGTCCAACATGACAAATCATCTTCTGCTCCTTCACTTTTCTTTTCGCGTGTAGTGGACCTTGAGGGTGTGGCCACCAATGCGGTTTTTCTTTCACCTGATATCTTACCAGTTCCCATTCCGGTCTTCTATACATATAGACACGATCCCGACCAGTAAGAGCCATTTCATTTCCAATTCAAGGAAATCTTATTCTTATTTCAGGTAGTCCAGACGTGAAGCGATTAAATAGAGGTATCATTTTTTTCTAACACTTTTCGTTTAGTAGGACGAACGCCTACTTTGACTTTCACCACATCAACAAAAGCAGGAATTGAACCTACGACCTCCTACGTCTTTCTCCTGAAACCAGAAAGGCAGTCGTCAAAGCTCTCTCGCAAGCCCAGAAGAGGCTGTTTTCGCACATGAATCACTAGTAGAAGAGGATGGCATTGAATCTGCTGTTCTTGTTCGAGAATCCGCAGCACATGAATATGAGTAAAAGGAACTGATTGACCAAGGTCTTACAGAAGGAGCTGCTAGAGGCAGTTATGCCAAAAAGACGGGCTTTCCATGACCACGAGCAGCCTAGGTTGTGGGGGAGGAATCTCCTTCCTTATCTGATGATAAGTTGAGATATTGCCGCCAATTCCCAGAGCTTGATGGGCCACAATCCCCCGAAGGAGCCATCATCATCTTAATGGATTGGGTGCTCCGGTGGTCTGGCCTTGACCATTGTTTTTGCTGTGCGATCCCTCCTAACTGCCGAGGACATGCCCTCTCTGGGGAGGCTAAACGTCCTGCCCTCGTCTTTCTCACATCAATCAGACTCAGATCATTGCCAATCCTGTGAACATCTTCTTCGAACCTCGACTTTGAGTTCCTAGTCGCATCTTCGAACTCGGATTCGTTCCTTTTATCAGCCACTCCTTTATCTTTTGCTTCTGTGTTATTCTCTTACCCCCCTCGTCCTATAGTAAACCTTTCCCCTCTTTTCCTTCTTGCTAAAGATCTCCCCTTGCAAAGAAAGAAGATTTAGCTCCTTGTTGAGGAAGCATCCAACGCAGCTTCTTCTGCGAACTCTTCTGCTGCAGCAGATTCATTCCGATCCATTAGATCCGATGCAAGAAGATCAGCTCTTTCTCTGGCTCCCTTACTTGAAACCTTTTAGTCGATCTAGTAAGTCAAACATCAACTCCGATCCTTTCAGCCCTAGTTTCGCTGTAAGCCAACGCCTTTAGTCGATCTGGTTGTTAGTCTCATTCCTCTTTAGTCTAGCTGACAGCTTTTCCCTTGACTCGCCTCTATGCGACTACTTTCCGAAGTCAATATTCTCTCTTTCCTCTAAGTCGAAAGCGAGTTCCGTTCCCTCGTTTACTGCTTTCCGAGAAAGATATGCCCCTCGGTATTAAATTAAATGAAGTAGGGAGGGATTTATTCCCTTCCACGGCAAGTTTAGGCTTAGGAAGATTTGATCTTTCTTCCATCTAGTGAAGTAGATTCCAATTCCGGTGAAGAAAAGAGTGAAACTCCGATAGCTACAGGCCTTAGCCCCAAACTCAGATTATATCCCAAACTTCTCTCTCCCTACCGCTACCGGTCAAGCTTCTTTTGATATTGAGCTTTCCCCGGATTCTCTTGAGGTCGGGGTTGAAGAATCTGGGTACTCAACAATGGGTTAAGCCTTTAGCTACGGCTGTTGGGGCAAGTCAGTCTTTAGCAGCCTAAACTAAAACTAAACAAAGCTTACTGCCTCCAGGCAGGAGTCTTCCCCACCGAAATAGTTATTCTCGAAAGGAGGGAAATGACATAAGAGGGGATTCCCACCCTCTTCTCTGGTATTGATGCCACCTCAAAACCTATATTCTCAGAAGCTTTCCTCTCCGTCTCCGTCTTTGTCGAGCTTCTTTCCTGGCTTGATGAAGTTCAGTTACTCGCCGCAACTCCTCGAACCTCTACCGTTAGCATCGAAGAGATTGAGCCAGGTAAAGAGAAATTGTCTGGGCCAAGTCAAGCAAGGGCTAAGGGGAAGCCCAGTACAGTAAGAGGAAGTCCAGTCTTCTTAGCTTAGTAAAGGCGAACTCCCCGGGTTTAGAATGAGTAGGCTAAGGCGCCAGAAACAAAGGCCACGTGTCTCCTCCCCAGCCATGCACCGATGGCACACATATGCTTAATGTGCAAGCCAGTAACTGTGGGACAGTGATTCTCCGCGGCTATAAGGCGGGCTAAGTATTCAATTCATCCAGCATTTAAGCTCATAGCTCTTCTTTCTGTTGCTATCCTCGAGTTGCCCCTGAGCTAGCCACCATGCTCTCACCTGGCATTCAAGTAGCTGTAACTTTGGCTTCCTCGAATTCCAGTCTTCAAGTTCCTGCTGGCTTATTCTTCAACATCCAATCCTGAGCAACTGGAAGCCCCTGGAAGCGTGTTGGATCACTGATTGAATTAGCTGCTACAGGTAATTGTGTATAGCCAAGTTCCTCAGCATCTTGTTGACCTCTAACTCCAGAAGCGACATACCCAAAAGACGGCTGTGGCAGCTCTTGCTGGTGGCGAAACTCTGTCTGAAGTTGCGCCTGAAGCTGCACTTGTTGAGTTTGTGCCACTTGCTGGGTGGGCAGAACTTGAGGGTTTAGCTGGGCATGAGGCAGTTGAACTGGAGGTTTTTGTTGTAGTTGCTGCTGCTGCTCAAATTCTTTCAATTCCTCTGCTTTCTCCCACCGGCTTTCACGAGTTACGCTATTATAATAGTACTTTAATCCCTCAGGGGAAGTATGCTCAGTCCAATTGCATTTTACAGGGGCTACTGTCTGATTCATAAGGCCTGGAGTAGGAGCAGATGTAGACAGAGGAACATCTGTAGGGAGTGTAGTAGCAGAAGTGCTGGAAACTGCTTGTGGTGCAAGCCCAGGCCACTGCCGTTTAGGAGCTTGGGAACTCTGTGCTAGGATTTGACGGATGCATCATCTGCAACTGTTGCTGCAGCTGGGAAAAAGCCTGCTGGGAGGACTGGAATTCGTGCTTGGAAAGAGTTCGTTCCCATTCCTAATAAGGAGCTAACCTAATTAGCATTTGTAAGAAGACCTTTACCGAGGGGGTACCCTCTCCTGTAGAAAGAAAAGGGCAAGGATAAAGCGACGGGATTGGGATATGCTATAAAGAGAAAGGATGACTTGAGTTCCGTGAGTTGGGTTGGGGAAGAGGTCTTGTATTCTTACTGACTCATTAGTGCGAATTAGTCACCCTAATCTATAGTGCGAATTAGTCACCCTAATCTATCACAGGGGTCTATCCGAAAACTCACAGGTACGGTAGTTGAAGGCTTAGATAGGGAAATCATTCTAAGAAGTGGACAAGGGGGATTGAGTCATCCAATCTAGAACAGAAAGGAAGCCTAATGTGTCTGTGCAGTCTTCGGCATTAGTACTTCTCGTCCCGGATGTAGAATAGGTCTTTCGGAGCAGCTACTATTTCTTTAGCTCGGGCAGTCTGTCCGCCTGAGACAAATCACGAGACCTCATTTCTTTTCCTTCGGTCGAGCATACCCCAACCTTTCCTGTCGGTAGAATGGCTTGACTTCTTCAAACCTGATTATGTTCGCTTTCTTAGCTGCGTGGTCATGGGTTGAGAAGTTCTAGAATCAGGCTAGGTTAGCGAGGAGAATCTCTGTGGCAAGTGCTTGATGTGGGCATCTATCCATATTCATTCAGCTTTCTAAATAACTAAATAAAGATAGATTGTTATTGGTAGGCCTGGTACCTTAGTGAATCGGTCGAAGTGTCTTTTTTGACGCTGTGAGAGAAGATAGATTCTTGATCGGCTGGAAACCAACTTATAGAAGGAAATCGTGGAAGGAAAAGAAGTCTGGGCTGGGGAACAAAGTGACTTACGAGAAAGAATTAAGCGAGGGAAGGAACCCCGAGAAAAGAAATCAATGCTCTCTAGCCTGGCTTGTGTAGCCTATGCGAAGCAAGCCAGGGAGTGCGATTGTAAATCTTCCCCGTCCCATACAGAAGAAGGGTCCCTTCTGAAGTACGAGGGACCTCGAGTGCGGTCACGAAATGGTTGAAATCGCTCTGCGGGGAGGTCTTGAAGATCATAAAAGAAATGTTGGCAATTAAGCACTTGTTGAGGGTGTGAATAAAGTGGTAGCCGTATCAGCCCTGCTTGTAATACATAAAGGCTGCTGTTGCCCCGGTCAGGTAGTTAGGAAATTCGCACTCGCTGTAACAGAACTTGATTTGCTTGCTCGAAGTCACTCGAAGTAAGATAGAGGTACTGGTTTTCTTGAACTGTATTTATCACTGCTCCTAGAATTACTCACTAGATTGGTGAAACTTCCTTGTTTACTTATAAGCCCTATAATCAGTAATCCCTATTTGCTTTCTTGCGCTAGATCCTTTTGCCCTAGCTTTACCCTAGTCCTTTACTGCTGGATTGGGACTGATGAAAGTCTTGAAAATGGATTTCATCCAAACAGGTTTATTTTACCCTACCCTACTTATCTTAAATCAGCTAGATTATCATACCATGCAAGCTTGAAAGCAGATTGCCATTCACTCGCTGCTTGACTTTCTTCCCACTTTATTTCACTGGCTTGATCATTGGCTCGCTCCTCTGGTAGGCCTTCTCCTTCGCTTTGTGACTTAAAGCGAAAGTTCGTCTAAAGCGGTTCAGTTTCCGCTTTAATGTCAATGCTTAGTGCAGGAAAAAGAGGTTCAGGCGCATCTGCCAATGAATGTAAGAAAGGCGGTCTTAAGGCAGGAAAAGGGATAATAAAGCCCTTTATTAGAGGTTCACTCGATTCAGTAATGCTTTTAACTCGTCTCTCTAATGAGCTATCTCTATCTAATAGATCTAATAGAGCCAGTATGCTTTACACGATCTCCTTCTTTCGGTCAATCCAATCCATAAACAAGCGAAAGAAGAAGCACAATCCCGTCACCAACCGAGACCACTCGCCCGATCCTCATTCACTTGAGAAAATGAGTGTCAAGTGTCAAAGCTTGGAAGTTGACTTTCTAGTAGAGTAGCTAATGCTGTCAGAGTTAAACCGCATAAGTTTCTTTCTTTTCCAGCAGGGAGCATTGAGCCTGTATTCGACGCTAAGTGCTTGTTAATCTTTAAGCTAAAAGCAGGAGATAGTGAAAGCCTTTGTTACCTTTTTAAGAAATAGCGAAATGTACTGGAGGTGCTAAGCGGAATTAGTGTATGCGGCTACAATTGCATTAACGGGAAGAGCTACAATCCCTTTTGCGGTAGCAGTGGCCAATAATAAAATTTCTTTCTGATCCAATCTCTTTCTCGCTACTTCTAGCATCAAAACTTTCGGAGGCTTCCTTTTATAGGTATAGGTAAGAAAGATGCTCAATGCTTCAACTGGGTAAACTCGCTTAAGAAGGTGCATCGGCTTTTAGGTCAATTACATCGAGCCTCGAGTGCTTTAGTCTAAGTAATTGAAAGAGATTCCGGGAACTTTTCATATCAATTTGAAATGCTGGAAAACCTGAGAAGGAGGTACTTCTATCCTTATCTTCTTCTAGTTCTAGCTGAGATCATGGGCGCAGCGGAATGCTTGGCTTACGGCTTAATTTAAAGAAATTGAATTGCTTTGGTCTAGGTTTAAAGCAGCCTTAGAATGGTGGGGCGCGATTTGCCCTTTCTTAAACTTAAAAGCTCTAGCTAAGCCCAAGAGAGAACAAAGAGGTTCTAGTAAGAGCTCTATCCGCAGCTGTAGGTATTGGTTATGACACCTTATCTTAGAGAGCAAGGGAAAGATTGATTGGAGGAAATTCCCTATAAAGAAGTGGGTAAATCCTGTCTTCCTCTTACAGATAAGGGGGCCGGGAAAAAGGCTTCCAAAGCCGTAGTTTAGGCTTTTATAAAGGTAAGGTAAGATCTAAAGCGGGTTCTTTTCTACGGGTTGGGCTTGGCTTGACCTCTATAGTCAACCCCCGGTATTGTCTCTCTTATTTCTTAGGTAGCGTGCCTCTCTCCAACTAATAATGGGGGAAATGCGACTTCTATTTCTATTTATTGGCAAAACAATGATCTTATGACTCATTCCACTCCGTACTGATTATCCTTCATTTTCTCTGATTGGTAAAACTAGTTCTCATCTCCTTCTTTTCTTTCATAGATCCAATTTAGTACAACTAAATGCTTCATTCCCTTAACAAAAAGGCCCATTCCTTTAATGGTAGAGGTGAGGTATAGGGGTAAGGTAGTAATGCGGAAAGTCCCACTCCTGGTGAAGTAGCAGTAGCCCCTAAAACTCCTATTTAGCTTTTGTCCTGGGAGTCATGAATCCGGGTATCACTTATCTTATAAGTATAAGTTAAGTCACTCCCAACCGAGCATTTACAAGCTGGGAGCAGGAAGGTCCTAAGCCTAAGACAGAAAGCGGTAATTTCATTTTAGTAGTGACTGAGCGTAGAAGATCTTTGTCTAAGTAGAGAAGAAGGGTTAAAATGCCTTTATTTCTTTTTCTTTCGTTTCGCTCTAAACACGGCTGGATTCCTCTTTTCTCGATAGGGACTTTCCTATGGACCGGTCAGCTTATAGGGAAAAGGGCGAATACTGAGTAAAGTAGATAGGTAACCTCCGCACATATCCCCAGGCTTTAAGGATGGAAGGGGTTCAATCTTAGTCTTTTGGCTGGAATCAAAGTTTGAAGCCTTTACTTAGGTTCAATCCTTTGAACAGAAGGAACTCTAAACAATTCAATCTTTTTATTTTTAGTTAAGAAAGAGCCTTCCTCTTCTCCCCGGTAGCAAGGGTGAATCAAGGGGAAGTAAGTGATGAAAGGCAGGGAACTAAACTCTATAAACTAAACTAATAGTTCTTTCAGTTCATATCATATAAAGTAGTAGTTTCGCTTCTCTCCTCTTTGAAGCCCTTGAAGAGGGTCTCTTTTAGGGCGGATTCTTAGGCAAATTGATTTATGGATCACTTACGCTATCTTGACCCCCTACTTTTCTTGATCTTAAATTCCCTTTTTGATAAGTTTCCAGAGGGCTTTGTCTTTGTTTCCACTCAAATGGACGATCGAATCCTTCGACTAAAAGCACGTGTGGCTGGCTCACTCATTCGAATCAAACTTTGATTCAAATCCTTCCCCTCCGATCCGACTATCCGACTAACTAAAGGGCGTGCCTGAAAGCTGGTTGATGCGCTTTCCCTCTATATGCTATTTAAGGACTAATCAGTTAATAATTCAATTCACTCTATTCCTTATTAAAGATTCTCTTTCCCACACTACTAAAAGCTCCGAAGCCCAAGAAAAGAGGGGGCTCCTTTCTCAGTCTTTATTTCGAGGATCGAATCCCGAAGGAAAGCAACTGAATCCCTCTACTAAGTGCTTTGAGTCTTCTCTATCTACTCGAACTTCAAGGGAGCAAATCGCATCAAATCAAGTCTCTTAAGCATCTGTGTATCGACCACAGATTTCTGAGTCTGACTTTTTAAGGAAAGTCAGGGGGGGAAATGGCCTATGGCGCATTCTTCTTTCTCTTATGCAAATAGGACCTGCCTTGCTTCCCTTAATTGAAAGAGAAAGAAAAAGGCGTGGAAGTTACGTGAGGGGGAGTAGCTTCTTTATAAGAGCTACATGAGGTAAAGTGGGTCTAAGGCAGATCGTAGCAAGAGAGTCATTCCTAAACCAAGGGTTGGAAAGCCAATGCTTTATTTGCTTGCTTTGGTGGATCAGAAAGGTTCTTCATTTTCCTTCTTTTTCTAGACCAGAAAGCAGAGACCCTCTTCCTAGTTTAGTGCAACTCGACTCTAAACTCTAAATTAGCAATTAGCATTCTTCGCCCCTACTCTCATAATTACATAAGAGAGGAACTCTTCACTTAGTCAGAAAGCTCGAGCAAGAAAGCTGCGACCTAAATCATTAGTGCTTAGCCAAGAGTGGAGAAGAAGGGAACAAAGGTACGCTCGCTTGCTGTCTTCTTCTCTGCCGCGAAGCAGGTTACCGGAAGGAAAAGCAGTTCGTCTTAGTCCCGGAAAGAACTAGACTGTAAAGCTATGGACGTGGGTTCGTTCCTCGGCACAGAACTCAACCAAGACCGGAGGAAGTTACTCCAACCCAAGTAACAATTTTGAACGATGGTCCCAAACGTCTAAAAAAAGAAGTAAGAAGAAGCAAGTAGTAAGGGGCGATCCGGACCTGGACTAATTGCCATTCATTTTAAGACA
Source organism: Flueggea neowawraea (assembly GCA_948243855.1). Lineage (NCBI taxonomy): Eukaryota > Viridiplantae > Streptophyta > Magnoliopsida > Malpighiales > Phyllanthaceae > Flueggea > Flueggea neowawraea. The sequence goes on from CAODLS013022153.1 coordinate 11,860, forward strand.
AGTGGTTGAGTTAGTAGCCAAATTAAATCTAAATAAGGTAGGGGAAAGTATCAAATTCCTCGTCATACTTATCTGAAGGAAGTAAACAACCTTTCACCTGTCTAATTCTCTGCGAGGGTGAAGAATTCACTGGAAAAAAGTAAATTGCTTATTTGCTTAACACATTGCTGGGTTAGCTGATTTGCCAAGTTCGTTTGCCTTTTCCTCTCCGGGACCCTCTTTCGACTCGCACTCGCGGATATCAAGAGCCGGTATCTCGCTGCTTTTTCAGTCAAGTCAAGAACACACGCTTTAACTTGCACTTGCGCTAATCAGTGACTTGCTAACTTGCCTTCATGTCTCGCTACTAATACACCTACTTGATATCAATCGGCCCTTATTAATTAGTAAGGCGCCTTCTAATGAGTCTCGCTCTCAAACCCTTGTACTTTAGCTAGCGATTGCGCGTTAGTGCTTCTTTTTTTTTCTTCTTTCGTTGACACTCGAATTTCTCTTATCTCGTTGATTGAGCTAACGGTGGAAAATGACGCATGAATTGTCTTCTAATTATGGCAGTCAAAAGCCTGATCATCTGAAGAATGTTCCTAACCTCTTGGCAAAACGTTTTGTTTTCAGAGGGACCAAGATTGTCTTAGCACGAAGGACCAGCAGTCTTTCTGTCTACAACGAAGATTACGTCAGCCCTCTTCCAGAAGAAATTGAGTATCACACTCTTCTATAGCACAAAGCATCATTCCAAAAGGAGGAGCACTTCTCATAAAGGTCACGTTGTAAATCTGCAGGGGACTAAACCAAATCCGGCAAAAAAGTGCAAATCCTAATGATGAACGCATTGACAGAAGAGCCACGTGATGGGATGATCAACTAGACTGCTATTCCCATAAAGACTATCAAACAAAGAAGAAAGTCAGATGGAACCCTGCATTGCCCTCTACAGACTCCTACCTATTTCATTCAGGTCTTCTTGTCCAGAAAAAAGACAAGCGAAATAGAGGTCCAAAGCGGTTTCCCAAGATCGGTGAAAGGTACCTGAAAAGGACTCCTATTCTGATGAAAGAGACTGACAGTAATCCCAACAGGTTGAGTTCTGCTAACTATCTGTTCTTTTGTCTTTTATTTTCTTCAAACGACAAATGAGATTTTCCCATAGGAGGGAGTGAAAAAGAGAATTGCATTTCGTCGCATCCCTTTTTCTCCGCTTTGAACATTCTTCTCGTCACAAGCCTAAGGGAAAGAGCTCGATCATGTACACTTCAGTCGAAGCAACGTATATCAGCGCCGATCCCCTTCGCGATACGCCTTCGATCTGTGTTAGCTTTTGCTACATACTTGCTTGGCGGGTTCAGATTGAAGTAGACTAGCGTCAAGCTTCTCTTGCCCCGGTCTTGTATCTGCCATGTGCTCACTCTGCGCTTACCACACTGCCGGTTCGCTCTAGACAGGTCTTGAACCTCATTCTCTCGAGCCCCAGCTGAAAAACGGATGCACGCGCTAGCGCGCCCCTATTAGTCAAGCTTTGATTTGAAGCTGGTAAAAGCAGATATTTCATTTCCAGTTCAAGCACAGTTGATCCAGGCGGTTGGAGTAAGGATGGAGCACAAGCTCAGGACCTGGGGAAGGGATGGATGGAAGAACTTGTTGGACACGATAACATGAGGAGATTTTATCCCATAGACACCCTCTATGGAGGACTAAGGAGCGGGTCTCAGAATTCTCGAGGGTGCGATAAGAGCGCATGAGAAATGGAATCTTTCGTTGTTGTGGAGTCATTTTGTGTTGATGCCACTTCAATCTTCTCTTCAATCTCGATTTTAATCGACCCCGGAAAAAAAGACTCTATAGGGCATTTTTTTTTATGTTTCGGCGTAAAGTCCATCCGGAGCGAAAGCACGGCATACTCTTTGAGTCTCAAAGATATGTTATCCATAGAAAGTGGAAGCATACTTTCTTTGTAAAAGGGAGCCTCTGGCTTCGTCCTATCCAACCAAAATTCAGAATCAAAGTGATTTTCCATTTTAACTTGATTATCTCAATGTTGTCAATGTACTTCCTTACTATTCAAAGCATCGAGAAAGAGTAATGCAATAAAAAGCACTAATGGGACTGCATCGGTTACTGATTCAATCACAGCTTCTACGATGAGATCTGCAGCGGAAACAGTAACAGAAAGAGCCCCGGCTACTGGTTGAGCGGCTACTCTCAGAGTTACCTTTCTTACAGCGGTTACAGCTTATTCTTCTTTCTAAAAGTCATTTGCTTTTTTTTGGATCAATGAATACGGGGCCACCGGATTCTCACTCGTTACAGCTTGCTTCTCCACTCGCCATGCCTTTTATCAGGGGAATTTCTTAGCCCTTTTTTTACCCCCTAATGGCTTCTTTCTCCACTGGGCAAAGCATTCCCAATCCATCCAACCAAACCTAGGAATCGGGATTCAGCTATCTTTAGTGGACCCCTAATCAGTGTGGCATTTCTGCCTTCCCTCCCCGCTTCCTCCTTTGCTCCTTCTATGTGCGTGGATATCTAATTCGATTTAGCCCAGTTTATGACATCAGGAGATGAAAACTGCGATCTTACTCCTTTGCCGAGAGCTTTGCTTTTTTCCTTAACGCTCGCGCTGCCCCCTATCCCTTCTTTCTACGCCAGTTGCTCTGCTCCTTATCTCTTTGGGGCTAGACCTCAGCTCAGATCATTCTTGGATGCTAGCGATCCTTTCACCGAAGAACTCTTCGAAGAGGACACTTGCTTTCTATCTTTGTTGTATCTTTGAATGGTTTACCCACAGACCAGAGGGTTAAGGTGAGAGCCTTTCAAATCAAAGAAAGAAGAGCCCTTCGATTCGGTACCTTTCCCACCTCCCTCAGTATTTAGGATGAATTTCTTTTATCCTTTTTCTTTTAAGCGTACTTAACCTGAATCCTGTCTATGAGTAAAGCAATCTTTGGAATCTTTCCTAATCCGCTTTCTCTTTTTCTTATGCCTTGGGAGCCCAGTCTTTAGGAGAAGCAGCTGCTCACTCGTGACCAAGGAATGTATGCCTGGTTATGTCAAACTATCCTCAATCTCTTCCCCCTATCGGAGTTGGAGATAGGTACACGCGTAATAAAAGAAAGCTTTGACAGATCCAACAAAGACTGATCTGAGGGCATAGCCATAGTATAGTTATGTTTTCAGGGCTTAGAGAGACCGGATTAGGTAATTAGTCGAAGCAAGGAAAGGAGGCTTCTGGCTCGGCTGGCTGGTCTCAGGGTCTGCAGATGTTTTCGGGAAGAAGAGGCTTCCATCTTCCTTAGTAGCGGAAAGAGAGATCGAGATGCGAGATTCCTAATTAAAGGGACGAGCGAAGGTGCGGAGCGGACTCATGGGAACAAGAAAACCACCCTTTCTTTTTTCTTTTATATTCTATTAAAGAAAGAGACCGAGGGCGTTCAGTTAAGGATTGACTGAAAGGAGAGAGAAATGAAGAAGAAAAGTTCAACCCCAGTCTTTAGTTTTGCTACTAGTTGAGATAGAAAAGTTTCGAACTGAGACCCCACTCCCTAAGGAATAAGGAACAGGAGCTTGAGTGATTTCGCCCATAGGTTGTGTGTGTGAGTGAACACTTGATCGATTCCAAGGTCCAAGAATTTTTTTTTACTTTTTTGACTAGGTAGGAGCTCTTCTTTCCATTTTCACAATGCCACTGCTAAAGGAATCGAGGGCGTTAAGGCTTGTCCATCTAGGTAAGTCTCGAACATGGTCTCTTTCTACCGCTTGTGAAAGCATTCCTTCATGCGCTCATTCACTCAGCTCGGTATCGGCAAATCTATAGTATAGGTCTTACTTGCCGTATGAGAGTATACTAAAGAGTCAGAGCGGGCGATATTCTACACAATGGTCTACCGATAGCCACATGGAAGGAGTTGGATCGCTTTCTTATTCACCTGTACGAGTTCTGTGCGCGTACGGATCGATTAAGCTATCGAATAAGCAAATCCATTCCCATATAAGACTAATGTCTAACCTAACTATGCCGGATAGTCCACGCATAGAAAAATAAGATAAAATTTAGAGGTGGAAAAAGAATTCTCCACGGGAAAAAAATCTAGGTTGCGGGGAAGATAGAAAGATGATACTTGCGTAAGAGGCCCACTTCTTTAGGAGCGAAGGACTAAAACTAGCTGGCTTGAAACCCTTAGCACTCCCCCAGGGAAGGAATCTAGAATGCCAGTGCTTAGGACTGTGGCTTACCTTGGGCCTCCAATTGGCTTTGGCTAGAATGAAACTGAAAATCCAACTTCTCAAACCCCAAGGACTGCAACTCCATCAAAGGCAGAAGCAATTGAAAGGAAAGCTACTCCTGCAACTCAACTCAAACCTCAAGGAAGGCAGGAGGTTGCGGAGTAATGGAAGACAGAAGGATTTGAACTTGATTAGATGGGATTACTACCTTTAGCACTCCAACAGACTCAGGAAAAAAGAAAAGAAAAGGGATGCGCTTATCGATGGCTTTTTTTCTGGCCTGGCCTGGTAAGGCGCTAGAAAGCAATTGGATAGACTTACCTCTTGACTGCATTTACAAGGGCTTATCTTAGTACTGGTCTGGAACTTACTGCAATCGAAAGGAACTAGCCTGAAAGAGATTAGGAAAAGCATTAATTAAGAATGCTTTAGAAATAATAGTACTTTAGGATAGGATTGACTGTTAACTCTTACGCTAGGTGGTACTGGTAGTGCTTTAGTCTCGTTATTTAGTATATTATGGGTAGTACTTTTTGTTATTAACGGTATACCTCTTATGCCTCCTTATGCCCGGGAGAAAGATTAGGACTCGTATCCGGAGTATGAAATGCTACTAATTCTAATTACAGGTAGATCCCTTATGACTGGTCTGCAACCGCATCATTACCTCGCTCGCAGGCGCAAGAACAGGCCTGCAAAAGATTAGAATAGCACTTAGAGCGCTTAAGACTAGATCGAAGAAACTGGACTCAAACTTCCAAGATAACTCCCACTCGATGAAATGAAAGTTGAAATTACAATAAGAATTATTGCTTGCCAGGGGCGTAAAATAATCTTAAAATACCTTTAATGCCCCCTTTTGCCTATAATATGCCTATGAATCCAATCTCCAGTTCAAGCAGAATTCATCCCTACTGTTCTCCTTCACTAACTGAGAAAATGTTCGTTACGCAGTACAGCTAGTTACCTCAGTGACTCATCAGTTACTCAGTTACAGTCAATGTGAACTTAGTTTCCCTGACTCTCACTGCTGTTGCTGCATCCTTGGCAGCATCCGTCACTCTCACTCACTCTGAATCTGGGACTATTCAATGAGACAGTCTCAAAGAAGGACTTTCACTGCAGCAGATACTTGAATTGGCTTTCGATCTAAAGACTTTCACTTTCGACCTGCTTCTATTTGCTAAAGCTTCACTTGCTCAAATTCGGTGTATTCAGACTATTGTAAGCAGCATTTGTGCAAGCTCAGGCCAACGAATTAACCCAGCTAAGTCCAAGATATATTTCTCCCCTAATGTCCCAAGGGAAATATCAGCATCTATTAGTTTATTATGTGGTTTTTCTAAGGTGACTGATCTTGGAAGATATTTTGGGGTGCCTATTATTCCTGATGGCAGACGCAGTAATATTTATGCTGATATTGTAAGTAGAGTCCAGACTAAGTTAGCGGGATGGAAGGCAAACTGCCTATCTCTGGCAGGCAGGGCTACGTTGATTCAGTCTGTGACTCAGTCAATCCCAGTATACACGATGCATACTACTTATCTACCCACAACAGTCTGTGATTCTTTGGATCAACTAAATAGGGACTTCTTGTGGGGCTGCTCTGATTCTCATAAGAAACCGCATTTATTGAGTTGGGACAAAGTTTGTCAACCGAAAGCAATGGGGTGCTTAGGATTAAGGAAGACCAGGGATATGAATCTAGCATTACTTGCCAAGCTAAACTGGAGCATGTTGCATGAGCAACTATGGGGCCAGGTCTTCAGTACCAAGTATCTTCATAATCAGGATCTGTTTTCAGCCGTTCCTAAAGTTGGAATGTCTTCAACATGGGCTTCAATCCTTCGCGGGCGAGATATTATTTTGTTGGGATTACAGTGGAGTGTTGGGAATGGAGATACGTTTCTGGCTGGACAAATGGGCTCTTATTCAGGGCAAACTTTCACAGTATTTATGCAAATACCTTCTCCGAGATATGGAAAGGGGTTCAGATACAGGCTGGCATTAAAGGAAGCGCTTTCAGCACACACCTAAACAATCGTGTACTTGGGAGCCCCGAGACTTCCTTATAGATACAGACTCTCCGTACTGCCAAGGAAGGAATACACTTTACAAAGGATCTA
>CAODLS013022161.1:0-11974 GCA_948243855.1 Flueggea neowawraea
AGATACGGGTTGTTCTCAAATTTTGGATCCTGAATACGTAAATAAGCCAATTAAATGGACACAGAAATGAAATTAAGAAGGAAAATAAACTTGAATCAAGAAGCTGACTGACCATCCCAGAGCCTATCAAGTACTGAATAGTCTTGTCAATTTGCCTCATATCAACCCGTCCGGAAAGGTAAAGGTATTTGTTGAGAATGTCACCATGCCTGTTCTCTTCAGCAGTCCAGGAGCGAGTCCAGATTGCCCATGGAGTGAGTGATGCACCAGTCTGGTCGCGGACACCGTCAAGGGTGTTGAGCATTGAGTGGTAGGTGGGAAGTGCTTCTTCAGTGATCATGTCTCCTACCAACACAATAAAGTAGTCATCCGGAAGTTGGTCTGTTCTTTGTCTTAAGTCATGGAGTTGATCATAGAATCCATTAGAGTTAGGGAGTGGCAAAAAGTCCTGAGGCTGCCAACATTGGAGGACAGGCTTTAGAAGACCCAATACGTTGTCCTCAACCCAACACTCCATCGACTTGAAAATCTCAATCTTCTGTGGGGCATGGAATGAGTGACTTGAAAATTTACCTCCTTGGCAGGTCTGTACCCATATGGCCTCCTTACATCGCTATTCTCCACCTTTCTATATATACATAGACAACAGATAGAAATAATTGAAGCCCGCGGTCCAATCCAATCCAGAACAACAGTCTGATTAAACAGGCTGCATCCCCTGTTTTTAAGAGTCCCAACACCAACACAACACAAGATATGTTCAGCATATATGTTAATGGGGGCCCAGCTTCTTCATGTATTGACTAGCTTTTTACTTTTCCTTTTCTTCATTAAAATCAATTCCACTAATATACTGCAGTAGCATGATCGAAATGGAGTAAAAGAGGAAGAGCAGGGATGAATAGAGAGAAAAAAGAAGAGAATTGCATGAGAATTACGATATTGAATTTGATAAAGTAAAATTATTACAGAATTGTATATGAGAATTACGATATTGAGCACCATAAAGTAAAATTATTACAACACACTATCTCTCTCTATGCTATGTTATTTTGCCAACCAGATATGGTCACCCCATCATCCACATACAAAGCATTTGCATTTCAGGATTCACCAGGACAAATCCCTCGACAAATCCAAAGAAAATCCCACCCAGAAGCCACAAACTGCAAACACCATTAAGTTGCATGTACACCATAAGTCAAGCAAATACCAGGCATAGGTAACTCCTGCCTTACAAAATTTTAAAGTTTTATTAGTATTTCTAGTCTGCTTTTGTAAGAATGAGGCATGTGCACACACACTAATCACCAAACAGTTATCAACAAAACAGTAAAGATTGCCCTATCATATGTAAACTTGACTTGTAACCACAACAGATAAGAGATACCGCTACGTTTAGTTTACATGGAAACATCCTAGTACTAATTACATAAGACCGCAAATGAGCAAAATGTGAGTGCAAAACCAAAAAGCTGGAGCAGATCCAGAAAAGAGCTGGCTATGGATGACTATAAGCTAACTATGGATGACTATAAGCAAATCCGCTGCACCTCTGCATCAGAACCAGGTTTTCGAGGTGGTTGCAGGGAGATCTCATTGGGATTGGCACCCTTACCAGCAGTAGGCAAACACCTTTTTGAGAAAAACTTGGATATCCTTTGCATCCGTCCTCCACTCTTCCCTGCTTCATCAGGCATAAAGAAAACATTTTTATATGTTGAACAAATACAATTGCAGTCACCGACTAATAACATAACATACACATACCTGGAGATATTGAAATGCCAACCTTGTCCAAACTCTCTTTCTTGACCTGCATCAAGTGCAAATATTCAGAATTTTAACTTAATTCAACATTTCATTAGCATATCTGCATCCCTTGTTCTACTTTCAAACCAATTATGCCACTTCGCTGGATGATATATTGATCTGACATTACAATTTTCTCATTTACTATATGGTTTTACCTCAGACAAAATTTGCTGCAGTGCATGCTAAAAATACTTGATAATCAAACCTTTAAACTAAAAGACAAAATTATCAAGTTGCTAACCTGCCAACGATTATCCACAAAATCTGACATTTCACGAACTTTATTTCTTAATTGAGTATTAGAAACAGATGGGAACTTTTGTTGCAAGGAATCAACCACCTTATTGATACTTTGTGAGCATGAACGAATAGTTGACACCTGAAAATTTATCAACAAGTAGCAATGAGCAAATGAATGTCATCATAGCATAGGAACATAATAGTGTAGTTCACCCTCAAGTGAATAATACTCTGTATCCTGTATAGTAGGCAATTTTTGGCCCAGAATCAAAAAGTGAGACTTACAACTTCAGGTATATCTGAATCTTGTATAATTGGCACAGTTGAAGAGGGCGTTGCACTGGCCATTATGTTTGATGGGCAATTATCTTGATCTTCAGCTTGGATGTTATCCACTGATATTTCAATCAGCGGTCCACCGGGAAATATACAGACGCTAAGTGCTTGCAAACACATCTTTTCCACTTTAGGATTACCAGTTAAATCTTCAATAGCTAGCAATTGTACCTTCTCATGCATTATATTTGATATAATCAGTGGTTGGTTTTTCCTAAGCGCACTCTCAGTTGTGCAAATACTTCTGCTTTTGGAGCAATGCATAGAACTCTTCATTTTCTAATTCTTCTTTGCAACTCGATAATCTTTTAGCCTCCTCAACTGAGGTATCAATTTTCATTCTATCTACTTGCACTCCCTGAAAACAGATAAGTCTTAAGAAAATAAGCACATTGATCACGTGTACAATGTGAAATGACAGTAATTTGGTATTTTGCACAAACTTTTGAATGGGTTGGTGCAAAGGAAATGCAGAGTAGTAATGGAGGTAAAGCCTAAATATCCAAATGCACAGAAGTTTATGCGCTACCATTAAACAAGTAGAGAGAAAAGATCATCACACATGGGTGGAATATTAAACCAAGTCCTCCAATTAATCTAGAGTTGATGATCCATCCATGACATTTGATGTGCATCTTTTACCTCATTTTCAGAGAGATAACCATCAGGTACAAAAAAGCCATCCTCACTTTCTTCCTCGTCATCACCTTTCAAACATCCTTCCTCTAAACCTTCTTCATCATCTTTATCGCAATCTGATAGGCTTTTGCCAGGATCCTCCTGTAAATATGAATATAGTGTTATACAAAACATTGTTTAATTTTTAACTTTCACTTGGCTGGATGCACAGTGCAGTACCTCTTCCCATTCTTCATCACTATCAACATCACAAGCCAAGTCTGGTTCCTTCCTAAAAGGATGTCGTGGTCCAACAACATGACTGACAAGAACAAAACCCGTTATCAACTTGCTATATAAATCAAGAAGTAAAGCTTCCATGTGATGCAATACCATCTGAGATAATAATCAGTGCACAAAATTTGTAATTAATTTAATCCAAGAAAGAATTAGAAGTGAAGCTTTCATTAAGAATTAATTTAATACAAGAAAAAATCATGGAAGGCATGTAAATTACTTTTTTTACTTCGCATGAAAACCATAGGATTAATAAATATAAGTGGATGATGAATTTTGGGGGAAAATAGGCATAGCATAGTTACCAGAAAAGACGGATCAGATAATTCTGATAGACATCCTATTTATGGTATCAGTAAAGATGCCCACCTATTCTTAGGCCATGTACCATAGAATGCAGGCCTAGGGCTCTTGTCAAACTGCAATAACTGCTTTCTTCGGATACACTTTCGAATGCCTGGAGAACTGTCTAAGTATGACATGATCTATCATCAGAAGTCTGCTCTCCCCATCCGCTTACAAGTTTCTCTATGCCCTGTTCGTCATCACAAGCTTGTTCCTTGTTGGCAGTTAGCTTGATCTCCTTGAATAATTCAGTCTTGGGCTTCTTACGTATGGACCAATGCTGTTTTCTGTTGGAACGAATAGATTGACCCAAAAAAAGCCAAGAAGATAAGTGTAACCTGCAAAAACACATTTATCTTTGTCACAAACTAAAAGCTTCAAGTGCGCCCCCCTCCGCCCAAAGTTCAGGTCAATCATGAAAGAGAAAAGAGTGTAGCACGGGGGAAAAAACAGGGAGTTTACATCCAAAAATCTTCATCTATAATGCCATCAGATGATGAAAGAACAGAGTCCATTGACAAAGTAACTGCCTCTGGCATCTTTTCACACTTTCTGATTGATGAATCCGAAGTGGTTGTATCAGTTGAAATTTGGCCCTTCTGGCATGGTGAATCAGTTCTGCTCAGTTTAAGAAAGCGCTCCATGATCGAAGCTTGCTTCTGAACTAAGAGTGGCTTCTTTATTTCAGTGTCTTCCTTCTCGCGGCGCCATTGCTCTCTCTCAGCTTCCTCTTGCTGCTTTTTCACTTCCTTTTCACGACACCTTTCATCCTTCTCTGCCTCTTCCTGCAATCACTTTTGCTCTTTTTCCTGAACAAATCAAACAATGAATATATAAAAAAAAAACTCCTGAAAGCCCCGCAGTCAATATACATCAGCAAACAATATAAACAGAAATGCACTAACAGTCCATGACAAACAGCAAATGGCAAAATAAAAAATTTGCACATACAAAATGTCTCTTTTCCTTTTGAAGTTCAAGGTCCATTTTCTTCTTCTCCTTTTCAGCTTCTCTTTTACTTTTCTCCAGTTGCTTGACAAGCAATTTCTCTTCCTTCTTTGCTTCTTTACCGGCCCTACAATGAATAATAATAATATGATGTTGGAAACAAGTTATCTTAAAGGTACACATAAATAAAACTGCACGAGATACACATACGTATCTGCATCATTTTTCTGCAACATGCTATCCACTAACAAACGAATCTCTGGCTCCCTTAAGACTTTGAGAAGCTTTTATGATGCTTTCACTAAATTGGATTTGTAATCCAAATCACTATCAGGTTTCTGTAATGCATTTATCATTGCTGGAATAAGTAAAAAAGGTCAGTAATCATGTCAACCAAATGAAAATAGAGTCATAAAGCAGCAATAAATTGATAAGATAAAGGGCAATCGCTACCAGAAACAGTGGTGATTCTCTCACAGATCTTTTTCCGACATAAACGCCGGATTTTAAGTACAGCACGCAGAGATTTTGGCATCAACTTCATATATCTTGTCTGTCGCTTGACGGGCAAAAGTAAAGTAAGGATTGATTGATCAAATGATATACAATCAACCCCATGATAAGTCTCTTAAGTTGTAAACAATTTCACACTAAAGCACCTTCATTTAGTAAATCGAAACAATAAAGCGGAAATGAATCAAGAAATGCAAACAAAAAAGGAAAAGATAAGCGAGAATGAAAAAATGACCTCCCAACACCAGAGACAGGGCGCTGTGTCATCCTCCAAAATATCAGCATCGGCATTGGGGACTCCATACGGAACTCTCTGGCCAACAAACAACACCGCACTCTTCACCATAGCCAAAGGCAAACTGGCATCCTCCTTCCCTAAATGGCCATGTATCTCCTCGACCAGTTTGGAGAGCGGCAACTCACTCTCCTCCAACACCACCGCCACCATCCCGTTCAAAGAATCGTTGCAATTCGGACTCAACCCGGCCCACCCATCGGGTTTGTGGCTCAGGACTTGCTTGTAATAAGCAAAGAGGGCTTCCAGTTCCGAGCTTAGGGTTTCGATTTGGGAATTGTTTCGATCGGTGGTGAAGTTGAAAGGAACCGTGTGACGCTTGCGCTTTAGGGTTTTCTTGGGCTGAGGTTGGGCGTCGTCGGGGAGGTCGAGTACCATGTTGGACGACTCCGCCATTTCACTTCAATACCTTGGAAGATCTGTCTCTCTATCTATCTGTAGTGGCGTGGTTTAAGTTTCCATTATTCCAAGAGAAATGAAATAGCAAGAAGAATAAATAAATAAATAAATAATTTTAGTTTGGGAGAAAGTGGGGCAAAAGAAGCTGAGAAGAGTGGTAGTGTCTTCTTGGAAGTTTGCAAATAAAAATAAGAGAATAAATGTTGATTAAAAAAATAAAATTAGTAATTCTTCCCGCCAAGAGAGAGAGGGCGTGATTTGGTCCAAAAAACAGATTTTGGTGCCTTTTCCGATTCGGCGGCTGCCCATTGGGTTATCATTTGAGCGGTGGACAGGAATATATGTTGATCTTTCTTTTAAGTTGGGCCGGATCGTCTAGGCGGAGGCCCGTTTATTGAGGCTTCATGCTATCATTTGATTTCATTTATTATTGGGCCAAATATCGGAAGAAAAAGTCAAAAGAAGGGCTAATGCACTATTTTTTCTTTCTTTGTTATGTCTGGATGAAGAATTTTATTTTACTGTTTCTTTTTAAACGAAGCATGTAAACTTTTATACAGAAACTCTAATTTTCAATATGGAGTTTTTTTTATCTCGAGTTATGTGTTTTCTGTTGTTCTAATTTCTATCTCTCAATTTTTTTTGTTCTTTTCTCTCTCCTCTCTCAATTGCTTTCCTCTCTCTCTTTTCTTCTGCTCTCTCTATCTCCTCTGCCTCAGTCTTCCTTTCCATAAAAAAACTCTACATCCGCCAGCCATCCTCCCTCCTACTTCTCCGTCGGCTCGTCTCTTTCCCACTATCTTTCTCCTCTGTCTTCGTTTTCTCTCTTCGCGGCGGTAGACGTCGTGTCTCCTCTCTCGCTCGTCTCCCTTTTGCGTCTCCCATCCTTGGTCTCTTCCTAGCTGCTACCTCTCGCTCTCGTCCCTTGCTCTTGCTTTCGTCTCCTCGTTTTCGTGCAGATCTAGATTCGGGAGGAGCGGCGACGAGCAAGATCTGGTGATATGTCCTCTCTCTCTCGCTTCTCCTCTCTTCTCCGATCTCGTCCTGTCTTCGTCACCATAGCTCGCGACCTCTCCGATCTCCTTGAACAATCGACCTCTTTTTTCGGCGGTGATTTTTGCTAGTGTTTCTCTTTTTGCTAGAATTTTTTACTGCGGGGTGCTGATGTCTGATGATGGTTTTTTTGCTAGTGTTTATGTCTTCGGGTGTATTCATGTGTGATGTTGATGGTTTATTTATCGTTTATTTTGAGTTTATTTGTGGTGATGATGGTTTATTTTTTTATTTTTCTAGAAAATTTCTTTTGAAATATGTATTTTAAGTTTATTTATGGTTTACTTTGAGTTTATTTAGGATTTATTCATTTTTAAAATGTTTTTAAATTTAGTTTAAGGTTGCTTTAAAATTTATTTAAGGATGTATTTTAGTTATTAAAAATTTTAAAAATAGTTTATTTAAGGTTGTTTTAAAGTTAAAGTAATTGAAATATTAAGTTTTTTATTATGGTTTATTTTAAGTTTATTTTGAGTTAACTTGTAAAGATTATTATAGGTATAATTATTTGTAATTAATTTTTAAAATAACCCACAAATTAAAAATCGTTTGGTTCTCAGTATTTACTTAATTCATATTAGAATCTTGAGGGTTTTTAATATTCAATTTTTTTGTCAACAAAATATGTTAAATAAAATCAGCATGTTAATTAATGGGGGTTTAGTTGCGTGTAAAGAAAAATTGAGTAATTTGAAGCATGAAAGTGGTGGATGGTGAACGTTAATAAGAATGCAAGTTGTTGAGGATAGCTGCAGAGAGGTTTCCGTTGCATCAACTGAATTATGCGTGCACTTAGAAGAGATTGATCCAACATATTCAATAATAAGTAGCCTTCTAATACAGGATTAATACTTAATATGCATACAAAGCTGAGCGTGATGGGGCATCTCTTTTATTGATGAATTGATGATGACATTGGTACCATCTTGTCGCAGCCACGCTGATCCATACGTACTCCACCATGTATCTGCAAACTAATTAAAACATATTTTAATTATTATTCTCTTATATTTCTATGTGTTCCAGATTATAGTATTTTAAAGGGACAACGATAAATATAATTTGGAACAAATATAAAAAGTGGGGCATTATTATGTGTTGGTTATTTATGGCCTTCTCCAGATACGGACCCAAGAGTGGTCATAGGGGTTCCGTGACCCCCCGACTCCGACGAAACTTCATGTAAATAGTTTCATCGTAATGTTATAATATTTTTTAAGTCCATGAATTAAAAAAACAATTAAAATTCTTAATTTGGTCGTAATTCATCCATGCATCACTAAAATTATTGTTAATAACGCGATTAAACGTTATTATTGGTTGAAAATAATATTGGGTCTATCATCTGTCTCCTCCCACCAGAGCCGCTTTCTCTCTGGCAGTTAAAATACACAGCAGCCACAGGCGAGCCAAGATTGTCGAGCTCAGCAAAGTCCCTGGTGTTGAAATTCTGACGCCACCCTGGCGCATACACCGTTTGTCTTCCAAGTTGTCGAAACAATACGAATACAAACCGATGAATCCCCAGAGATGGCCTTGGGCTCTCGTAACACACCACCTCTTGCCCTGTTCATAATATATTAACATGCATGATTTAATCAAGTTTTGAGTCCATAATTGCCATCAATAGTATGTTATCATTGGGGCGTTGGAATACTTTGTTTTCAAAAAAATAATCATCATCCTCCTCATGACTGACGTGACGTGATTGAAGTGCAGAGTACACTTACCAAAGTTTGCTCCAGTGCTTCCAGTTCCAGGAATATCAGTCACCAGCCTACAAGTCAAGAGGCACCCTATTTAATTTCTTGGCCGGACTAAAGTTATTTTTACCGCTTAAAGTAAGATTAAATAAACTCATAACATTAATCATATACAAAGAAATATAGAAATAGAATAAAGTTATGCATGAATCAAATGATGGGATTATATTGACAGCGTAGGTAGGGAAAATGATGTAGCGGGAATAAGACAAGGTGGGAGGAGGGTGCATGTGTAGAAGCACCATACTAGGTAACCGTTGTAGGAAATCTGGCTCTCATTTTTTATGGAACCACAGGACACAAGACCCACTCTCAGTGCCATGATGATAATGATGTAAGTGCTTCACTCCACTCGGTAAAGAAACGACGACGAAAACAAAGAAACAAAATCCAGGAAAGCAATCAATCATCGCTCAAGAAAATGAAACGCAGGAAGTGCATGCCAAATTATTATATATATGCATGCAACGCAACACACGTCTCTTTCCACCAACTAAACGCCTCGACTACTCCTTTCTTCTTTCCCCATCAAATAATATTGTGTGGTATCTACGTTTTTGACACACCTGCTTCTTCACTTCTTCTACTCATCTCTTTCTTCTGCAACTCTTTAACTTCTATCTTTCCCAACTGGAGTATTTATCTTTTCCATGCATGTGTATTTATGGGCTTATATTGGACACCTTATACACCATTTTTCTTGATTCTCTTATAGATGTACATGAAACACGCGTTAATGAATTCAATGATTGAAAATGCATGCGCTTTTTGTTTTAATACTGCAGATGCTATAGTTTCACCAACCTCTTACCTCTCCATCTCCTTCACCTTTTCTATTTGCCAGTGTACATCCACACAGACTTGGAAGGGTCATGATCCCCTTTTAGTGAACTCAATTTCGAATATTAGGAAAAACATTATAAGACCAAAATCAAATTCTTTAAAAGAATCGCATACCAGTTTAACAAATAAGCAGTATAATAAATAGGTTCAACTTACTAATTTTGATTCCAGCGGAAGCTAGCAGCGGAGCAAAACCAGTTCTATGTTAGTCTCGCGAGCAAACCACAGTTGAAATGTTAACGAAAATGCCCGACTGTTTCACAGTCTAGATGCCACACGTGAACTGTGCAGGACTCAGGACAGGAGGTCTCGACCTCTCTCTCTTCCAATTTTGGAGGTGGTGGAGTGAATGAATGAGAGGAAGGAACAAAACTCCTTATATAAGCCTCTAGCAGGCCTAATGGGCCCAACAAGTCCATTTCATTCCTAACTCAATTGAGCTTGCCAAATGGCCTCGGTTCACGTCCCGGTTTACGCCTTGACTAACCGAGTTTGATTCTCCTCAATTGGATTTTCCAATTGGTCTTAGCCCACGGTCTTAGTTCACACCTCAACCGACCGAATTTGGTTCACCCATCATGGGCGGATGACTTTTTCCAACATCTCCCACTCGCACATGACAGTACCATAACTCATCATGGATCATGATAGAACTACTACCAATCATGATTAAGATCTCGTGTCATAAATTGCTATATACATGTTAAGGTTATATAACAGCTCATATCTCCATCCTGCTAGAAGGCGTCTCTCGTATAGCAGCTCATTTCTACCAAAGTGTATGCAACAGCAGCATAAACTGCTGAAAATGTATGCTTTCCCCTAGATTGTAACCACATAATCGTTGTTTTTAGACTACTCGATCTTATGAAAGCTTTATTGATAGTTCACACATCATGTGCCACGCTACATGAGAGTCAACTAAGCAAACTTTTGAGACTAGTGCAAATGCGTCTAGAAACAAACTTCCCCTCGTACACCAGACAATCCACATAGCTAAGTTTATTTTCTCAGCTTGACACGCTTGGTCGAATCAATCATAAACATTAACGACAAGCTACAGTAGACAAACTTAACTATGTGTTAAAGATTCTAAGGGTAGGTAGTACTAAGAACCACATGTTCACGGCAGGGTCTCATACTAGGAAATATGAGATCTTTTATCAATCTTTTCAATCCATATAGTCGTGTATATAACACACATGGTATCATCATGTGTTGTGGTGTTCTTTCTTTCTCTTAGAGGAGCGCATGTTTATACAACATTATAAACACCACACAGAAGCTTCGGTTACGATGCATTTCGTCATCTAACCTTAATCCACACTTGACATGATTACTTTTGATTTTAAGACAGAATATGTTAAAAATCTCTCAATTTTAGCATCTGATCATTTAATGATCGGTATAGGAATTCATCCTATGGCTTATGACTCTTTACATACGACTTTTTCTTGATATTTACAATGAACTCACGACTGTAAAATGTAAGACAACCTCTTGATTATAAACGTGCTCAAGATCTCTCTCTGCATTCAAAACTAGGCTCATATTAGTTATTCCCCCAACAAACTAGAAAAACTAAGGTAAACACCCATGTGAGTGTGTTACTTCTATGTCTAACATGCTTTCACACTTAACACTACAACAAATGTCAACTCTCAATATTTGCGCTCGTGTATTGCTCACAATGATCTTATTAAAGATCATGTTTTAAAGGGATTACACACTTTGTGTGCCATACGGGTCTTAAGGAACTTATTCCTTGTAGACTTTTATTAACGGATCTTACGATCTCGTCTCGCATGAACTTACATTTCAAGTTCACTTCTTCAAGTGAAACTTGTACTTAAATTTACTTGACCTTGTTCAACCAAGTCCTTTACTAAATAATATTTGATTTCGATTTGCTTAGATTTATAATGGATCTTATTGATCCTTAAGCAATTGGGGTCGACTGTCACTAAGACCGTCGTAGTTAATTTAGGTGGTTAGTGCTAAGTGGATCATTTCACTTAATAGTTAACCTTTTTATTGCACTGCAGATTACAAAGTTATAGTCTCAGCTTCTTTTGCCACACTTATATGTATTCATTACTATTACGTGGAGTGGTCTTTCAACTAGATAAGAACACATAATCAGACATGGACTTCCCTATAGTCCATAACAATACATGAAGTTGTAACTGTGTCTCATTTTATCGCAAGCCCTCACGATAACACAGTGTCTTGTAGTGCATCTAAAGCATTCAAGTATCTCGCTCATTGCTTTTCAACATCCTCTTTATGTGTTGGATTAATGTTTGCTAGCTAACTTGACAACTTAGCAAACTCTAGACATTTCACACACCTAGACATTTAATACATGACATAATCTTGTAATCAACACATGTACTCTATATTACAAAAGACATTCACATGACATTCGTATGAAGAACGTTCCTTACACATTCTTCTTTTCATATAGTTCGTGGACACACACCCTTGCTAAGAGACTTGCTCTTAGTCA
>CAODLS013022218.1:0-23291 GCA_948243855.1 Flueggea neowawraea
GTAAAATTTTTGGAATTTTGATTGTACAAATTCGGTGGAGAAAAAAGAATATGATGACAAATTGGGTACGTTCTGAGAATTTTGTGGAAATGAAAGATTTTGTGGATGCCATGGGTATGGTAGGTTTGGAGAATTTTGGAAATTTGGTGAGGAAAAAATCATATGGTTGATTTTGAGAATTTGACGTATTGTATGAATTAGGGTTCTAGGAAAAAAATTGATCTTGGTTTAGATTCATTTGACAAAAGAAAAATATAGATGTATAATTGAAAATTATAAGAGAAGAGATTGTGTGAATTTGATGAGAGAAGAGAGAAAATATAATTAAAATTATATGTAAAGAAGAAATGAAGTAAAAATTGTAGGTATTTATAGATAAAATTAATAGGAAAAAAAGACTTAGGGACCATTTGATAAAAGAAATAAAATTAAGAACCGACAGCTCCTATCCATGGGTCCACTTTTTGTGTACCCCACTAGACTATGCACTTTATTTAGACGAAGTGCATGATCTCACCATCCCCTCCACAATGGGGAGAGAATGATGATGTGGGAGCATTGAGCCCACGTTGTGGACACCTTAAGGCTATCTACAACGGGGCTATCGTTCTTAGTCCCGCAGATCGAGATGTGTTACTGGATCCCGGTCTGTTAGCCCGTCTTCCAGTTGTCACATTTTTATTTTTTTTAAAAAAAATCAAAATCTGATCATTAGATCGTTTTGATCCAACGGTCAGATTTACTCCAACGGTAATATTACCGTTGGAGTACCGTTGGGGGCTGAAAAATTGTCATTTTAGTCCCTAACGGCTAGTTTTACCCATTTTTCTATAAATACCCCTTAAACACATTTTTTCTATCATTTCTTCACTTCAAACACTCATTTCTCTCCCCCAAACTCTCTCAAATTACTCCTACTCCAATTTTTTTCTCCAAAATTATGGATCACAACAATAAAAATACTCAATCCTCCCAACAAAATAACCCATCAAATTTTTCCAACTACCGATATTCTAAAAATAATCCATCAAATTTTTCCTCTTCACAAACTATCAATTCAATCCCAACGCTTCACTTTTTTCATTTTCATATCAACTCACACTTTCCAATTTTGGTAATTTCTAAAATTTTACGTCCAATCATTTTTCACAAAATAATCCCGCGGCACGACATTTGCATGAATACGATTGTAAAAAAATTTGTGAAAAATATGGGCTGTAGTATTTTTAATTTAATTTAATATTTAATATTTTATTTATAATATTTTAATTTTAATGTATTTTTTTATTTTAATTTAATTTTTAAATTTTATGAATTGTTTTTATTTTAATGTAATATTTTTATTTTAATGAATTATTTTTATTTGAATGAACTATTTTTATTTTAATGAATTTGGGGTAGAAAATATTAAATGAAGTAATAGATAAAAGTGTTTAGTGGAAATGTGAGTAGGTATCCCGCAGAACTCTTAAAGTAGTCCCTGAATTACGGATAAAAAAACTGAAGGGTTAAAAACTTGAAACTTTAATAAATAATAATAAAAATATTAAATATGCATATCACAAGATGACTTTAAGAATTTTAAGTTAAAAATAGCCTAAGTTTATGTGTATTATCTCATTGTGATTGTACATGTCAGTCATTTTACAAATCTTCTATTTATTGAATGTCGGATTCATTCCAAAGCTTTAAAAAGGTAAAAAATATTGAATCTTTGATTCATAAATATATTTTTCAAAGATGAAAACACAATTAAAAAAAGTACTATACACTTCAAGGGTCAACTTAAATATGAATGAAGCTTTCATTTTCACGTATTTCAATTCAGAACCCCTTATCTTGGACATGGAGATTTTGAAAAAGTCTTGCATAAATTATGCATTATAATAATGAGTTCTCTGATAGCACTGTCCGATTCCACTATTTAAGATTTTTCTTCGGTCACGATAATGTAACAGCCTCTCGATCGAGAATTGGACGCTTGAGTGAAGGCGTGGAACAAATTTTTAATACAAGGAAACAATACATGAGATCGAGAACTAGGCGTCGGTGTTTCCAAAATTAATAATACATATAAGCAGTTTATGAAATGACAGCACAAAGTGATATTAAATCTTGAAAACAACATCACGAGATTCAAAATAATTAATGGAAATATTTATTATATTTGCTTCTTAACTTTTAAATTATTTACTAATGAAATTATGCCCCGAAAAAAAATAAAACAATTAAACTTTTCATTATTTATTTATTTATACTTTTTGTCTATAAAATTTGAATTCAAAATTTAAGTTACAAGTTTTTATTTGCTTATCAATTGAACTATCTCTCATAAATTATTTATTTGTTATTTAATTTTATTTTTTATATTATGTTCATTCGACTATTTTTTTATAAGTTATTTGCGTTGAGATTTTATATTCATTTAAATCATAAAAAGTAATCTAGTAAAGTCTGAGATTATAGAAATAAATTTTGTGCCCTACTTATCAAAAAGACGCTTACTACAAAAAGCCAAAATCAATACATCAAAGTAAATACGATCTTAGAAAGACTATGATGCACCATTCAACTAATTTAGTTTCATATATTATACATTAATCACCTTAATAAGTGTTAGCTTAATTTATTTTATTCTTGAAATAGTTACCTTGTTGTATATAGTTTGTATATTAGGTATGTTAATAAAGAGAAGAAAATTTATCCCACATTGTTAAAGTACAAAAAGTTATTGTATTTTATAATATGATGAACACCTACTTAATTGATTTGAGTATTAGAGAGAAAAAATAAAGGCAAATCAATTTTACCTCAAATATGCTTAAATAATAATTATATATACAAATATATAATTAGTCTAATAATGGCACTTGACATTTAAAATATATATATATAAGTGCAAAATTTATTTTAAATTAAATTTTTAAATATATTCATATAAGTGACAGTTTTATTGAATTGAGACACATCTTTTCAAAATGATGTTTATTAATTGTCAAACTCTTATATATAATTCGTAGTTAGTGGCACAGTTTTCTTCTAATTTTTTTCTTCTGTTCTTTAATTTTCAAAGTCTCAAACAAAAATTCTAGAAAACTACTGTTTTAGAGGGAGATTTCCAAAATTATTGTTTGTTAATTTTAAAGGTCTTGTTGTATCTTAAAAGTATATTGCCTTAACTCTGAAGCAAATATAATGAAGATAATTAATATCTTAAAGATAATAATCTCCATGCCTTAAAGCCTTAAATTCATACCCACTGTTCTAACATACCTAACTTTAGCCCTTTTTATATAATAATCATTGAATTAATTTGCTTCTTTTTTTTTAACACGATCTCAAAGAAAACATATTACATCAATGTTCTTTCATTGAAGTAGACGGACGATTATTAATTTACAATAAAATTAATTGAAGTTACTTATTATGCTAAGAAATAGAACAAGTTTAACTAAGATTTATACTTATTTACTCGTGCAAAACAAATAAAAGTTGGATAACGATGTCTCAAACCAAAAGAGATCAGTTGGAATGATAATATCTTAAAACAGACCAACTAAACCAAACATACCTAATCATCACATGCAATTTTTGTGAGAGCCCGTCTATTTCTTTGACGGAAAAGGAAGCATTAATATTTTCTTGCCAAAGCCCGTGCATCATTTACATACCTTAATTTCTGCATGCATGCCATGCAAGCAAACAGTTCATCTTCATTTCTAACCTACTATATTAAGTTATATATTGAGAGAGGAAGGCTCCAATATATATATATATATCGAGAATAATCAGTTTACATTAGGTGTATGTCTTTTCAATTTATATCAATTTCTCATCATTTGTTTTTTAAATTTAAATTAAAAAAACTTACACCTAAGTATGAATAATGAGAATTTGACCAAAAAAACTTATACCTATATACACACCTCTTAATAGTTCGTTAAGAGTCATCACTCATGCCACTAAAATGTACTATGTCTATGAGCATTTTCTCTTGAGTGTTGCTTTCACCAGCATCGCACATGCTCTTCCCTCTTTGCAAAGCATCTCAATCAAAACTGTCAACGTATCATCATTTTAATACAATAAAACTCTAATTCTATTATTTACGTTAACTTAATTCGTATAAAAATTTTCTTCATCGTTTATCAAGTATTCCACATCACCATCCATTCTCTTTAAGATGATAAAACAACATTTCCTTCAAAAAAAAAAAGATGATAAAACAACATTGAGAGTCAATCACAACTTTTAAGTCTTAACTAATGACTAAAAATTTACAATACGCAATTAATATATTCTCAAAGCACAATTTCAAAACAGTTAAAATTTGTTACGTTTTCTCGACGTAAAAAGTAAAAACGACATAAAACACTTCTAAAACATTAATTATTAGGTATAAATATCCTAATGTCTCTATATATTAATTAAAAAATTCATATAATAATATTTAATTATTTTTTCAAGTTATACTATTTTAGCGAAGCAATTTTTAACATTATTAAAAAACATTTTATACGATTCAATCCTCAAATACTAGGTATACTTTTGTAAACCACAACACTAAAGAGAGTCATTACCTAATTTAAGTGGTATCGTAGTAGATAATATATCATTAATTTCTAAAAATATCTAATTACCAAAACAATTTCAAGATTTTCTCCTAACGATTATATATACCGTCATGATGTGCGTACTATGTGTTAAAATTTAGTCATTTTAAATTTATTAATTCTATATGCCTACATTTTAAGAAAAGTGTTGAATTTTATAATTATTAAAACATAATTTGACAAACTATAATATTATAGATTCAAAATTAATCACTTATTTGTAATGAGACAAATTGAAAAATATTTGTGGTGGATATTAAATGTACAGATGAAAAAAAATATTGAACCAATTAAAAAAGTCATCCTATCTTCAGTGTAAATATTAAAATAGATTTGATTATAATATATGGCAGACTTTATCAATTATTTTTTTTCACATATTGCCTTTAACTTGTTTTTGAATAATTTAAATATCAATATTTGTTTGAGTCTTCCTTTATTACAATAGCTAAATTAATATGAACAGAAAAAAAAAAACAAAACCTAATACATGGAGTTTAAGTCTTATAGAAGTGAAAAACTTAAAGTAAATTTAAAACTCATGAAACATGAATGATTCACCGCGTAGATCGAATATAAGTGTCTCACACAATGATTCCTCCAGTAATAAAGAAAAACTACGAAAGATTTTATGTAGTTCATCAATAAAAAATTAGGACATATCCTATTGGTCAACCAATGTAAAGTAAGGTTAAAATTTTACATCACAGCACCTCAAACCCGTCATTGTTGTTAATACAGACACAAAAGGAGACCACATTTAATTTGATTGCTAACATAACTGTTTATTAGCTGATAGAGTAGAAAACACAAAAACTCCAAATAGCATTATTTGAATTTGCAAAAATTTCAATCAACAAATTTGCCATCCAAATCAATTTGCTCGACAAAAAATAATGCTGCTTTTAAAAAATCCTAGAGCTAATTATGTTGACATTGAGTAATAAGCATATATTTGAATAACAGAATAACATATAAAGATATTCTGATTTACAAAACAAAATGTATATAAATTTATAATTCAGATGATGAATTCGACAAAACTCAAAAGTCTTTCAGTGGAAGTGATTTTTGAGAAAAGTTCATCGGTAAAGATGCTTTACACACAATTATTACCAATTAAGATAATAGTATTTATTGATTGTTATAAAAATATTTAGTCAGGTTCAATAGTTTTATTGCAAAATCAGAACAACTTTGCCCATTGATTAGTTTATCTCAGGGAGAACTCAAAAAATTGCAAGACACAAAAATCTCACCAAATAGAAAAGTAAGACTAAATAAAGATAATAAGAATTATATGGTAAGAAATTTGCTCTAAATTTTATTTGGTTTTGTCAAAACCAAAAAGGCATAAAATTCACTGTCATAAAAGAAAATCTAATCACTCATAAAGCACAATAATAGTAAAATAATTGAAGTTGAACTTGACAAAAATTATCGTTGATAAAGCTTAAAAATGTAATTAATATAATTATTAATTAATTAATTTATTTATACATATAAACAAATGTATGACAAAAAATTGTAAATTAATTTTTTTGAAATATAGAGCTCAATTACAGTTGAATTTTTGTAGATTGAGTTCAACTGTAAGTATGCTTATAGATATAAATAGATAATGGTCTATATGAAAATATCAATGGTGAAATAGTTTGGACTCATTCGATGATGATATTCAAGACTACAACTATATACAATAAAAGAAAAATACAAATCACTTCAATCGTTACCAACCTTTAAAAAATTCAACCTACAATTATTTATTAAAATTGTTTGTTCGTGAAAATAGATAAATTTCAAGTTCTTTTAAAATAAATGTGTCATAAAAAATAACTCATGTTCATATTAACACCGTAAACTTAATTACAATTTCATTTAAAAAATTATAATAAAAAAATTAAATTACAATCAAAATTTTAATTACAATTATTATAATTAATATTTTAACTAAAAAATAATAATTAATCTGTTGTTAAAATTTTATTTTATTTATAATAATTTAAATATTAATATTTTTAAATATCAAATATTAATATTTTATTTTTATATATTAAGAAGTAGTACTTAATAGAACTGGAAGAATAAATAAAATCACGGGAATCTAGGGGACAGGGAGCACATGTAAGATATGCCACGTGGCGAA
This sequence comes from Flueggea neowawraea, assembly GCA_948243855.1. Classification (NCBI taxonomy): domain Eukaryota; kingdom Viridiplantae; phylum Streptophyta; class Magnoliopsida; order Malpighiales; family Phyllanthaceae; genus Flueggea; species Flueggea neowawraea. Next base: position 6,760 of record CAODLS013022218.1, read on the forward strand.
GTAAAGGACAGAGGTGTCACTGGATAGCAAAACGACAAGGCCTCATTACAGTCAAAACGATACACGTAGAGATCTTCCGTACCAAATTCGCAATCAAAGCAAACATAATAAGTCTCTTCTTTTATTAATTAATAAATTTAAGAAAATATTCCTCGTGGATTGAGCAAAATATAATCAGGAAGTGTCCTTGTTGGAGGACATGTGTCCCTAAACACAAGCATTTGTGCCTATCCCTTATCCCATCTCTTGGCCCACACCTCACGTGACTCCCTCACTTATTTTGTCCTTTTCCTACTTTATCCTCTCTCTCTCTTCTCATTACTGTTTCCATTATCAATAAAATTATTAATTAACTACTATTTTATTCTATTTAATTAATTTCAACTTATTTTACGTGTTTATCTGTTTGCAAGTCAAAAAATTGGAGGAAGAACCAACTATGTTTATTTAGTGCCTTTGATTCGGACTGGTTTTCTAGTATTTGTTTTCATAAATTTAGTAGTGTATTAAAGAAATAAATCATAAATTAGATAAATTAAAATTGACTATATAGTGATAACTTAAAAATGACGGATGTGTTTACTTGGTGAATATACAAATCACATATTCACTTTTCATATATATTGTGCCCTTAAAAACATGTCAATTATTTTTAATTTTTTACTCTATATTTTTATAATTAATTATAAATCAATTAATTGAATAATTTTGATTTTGAGACAATGTATTTAATATTATTAAATACTATACACACATATTAAGATTTGTATAAACAAAAAGCATCAATTTGGTTCTTTTATTTTTATCATGAAGTTTTTTTTTAAGTAAAAGGTCATTAATTCATCAAATCAATTAATCTGTTAAAATCGAAGAGATATAAAGATGAAACGAGGAATCCAACACAAAGACTTGACACAAGTCACAAAATTTGTCTCCCTAGCCCGTAAATAGGCTGCAACATCCGCAGATCTCGTTACATTATCAACTTAATTAGAGATATCTGTTAAGAACATCTCTAATATTTTTTTAAAAAAATTTAAAATTATTTAAAAATAAAAAAATAATATTTAAATAGAATTTTTATATTTTATATCTAAAATAAAAAGTGAATATAATTATTTATTTTTAAAAAATCAAATTGTACTCTCTGTTTTTTATTATTAATGTGATTTAAATTCTAATATAATTTAAAACTTCTTATTACCAATTATACGTTTATATATAATTTTTAATATATTTTATAAATAAAATATTAAAATTTAAAAAGTATTATTGGAAATAAATTTTATTTTTATTTTTTAAAATTTAAAATACTTTTTATATATATAAAAAATTATCCTATATTATAAATTAATACTATTAAGATGCTCTAATAATGAATAATTACTATCGAATCAGAGATTTCAAAAAAAAAAGACTAATTACAATCCTAAGAGGCAGATCAAAACTAGAAATACACGACGAAAACTAGAAATACAGGACGAAGGTGCTGCAATGGCCTTGCCCGCCACCATAAAATCTATCACTGTTGTGGCCCTGCGCCTCAAATTTTAAGCAGCCTACCACTTCCCAAATACCCCAAATTTCCAACACTTTCGGATCATTGTGATTACGGACTAGTACTCTTACATTACATGTCCTCCCACAAAACGTCCATTCCAACCTCTCGTGACAGTCTCCAGAACCAGAAAAAAATTATCATGAGGTTTTAAATTTACAACTTTAATATATTTTTTTTTAGTTTTTTCTTCTGTTTTTTTTGGATCAGTGAATTTTTTCTTCTATTTTTGTGATTAATTATTATTTTTTGTTAATTTATTGATGTGACATATAACATGAACTATGATATCTGTATGTGGACATACCAAGGAAAGTTTAACGCAAAACAAATCAATTTATTGATATGACATAACTAAATGACAACGTTCAGATAAAACATCTTTTTTTATCTCATTTTTTACAAAAAATATCCTTGTTATAAGGGTGTTAATTTATGTCAACTCAATTGACAATTCAATATATATTATGAAATCGTTTAAAAGAATAATATTTTTTGTATTTAAAATATAATATAAATGAGTTTATATATTTTTAAATAATAAAAATAAGAGGTAATGCTAAATAAAATAAAATTTTATTTTTTAAAAAAATTTATGTAATTCAAAAGTAATTATAGATTAGGGTAATAATAATATTTCACATATTAAAATATTTTTAAAAAATTTTAACATGTTAAATATTAATGAATAATTAACAAACAAGAATGTTGTATATTTAATATGCTAAATGTTCTCAAAATACTAAATGCTTTATGTACCAAACGAGTCTTATATTATAGTGGTGAAAAATTAAATTTTAATGGATTTGTTTAGGAGGATAAAAAATATAGTATTTTAAATAAATTTTATAATAATTGATGATGAATCAATAATAAAAAAATATATTATATACTATTGTTACAAAATGAGTCTGTTATATAAGATGTGTTAAAAAATTCAATATTTGTTTTTTTCAAATTATAAGTTTGAATGATTGTGTTTAATTTATTTATTTTTTACTCTATAAAAGAGAATCGGAGGCGACCAATAGTAGTATATCACTACTGGACGTTACTATAGAAGTATTACTTATCCGCTACAAAATATTCCAAAATCATAATTATACCGATAACAGACTTAAATCTGTATACTAATTCGATCACAGTAATGTTTAATTTATTTTTAACACTAAAAAAAGACTATATAACATAAATCAAGCTACAAACAATTTCTTTGTTAATTTTTTATAAAAAAACTCTGATTTTTGTCTATATATGCTTTTTTTGCGTGCATGGTCTGACCGGGCAATAAAAGGTGAGAATACATTACTGACCGTGCTTGGTTATTTTTGGCAACAATTATTCTTACTTACAGTTCTGCCGTCCGTGCAAACATTGTCGAATACTGTTGATTATGTGTTTTTGATGCTATTACACTATCTTTTTCCTTTAAGATAATTATGATTATTTGAGGACTTTGACTTTTTTTTAATTCTCCCATCCTTCTAAGCATGTTGCAAGCCACAACTTTATCTTCCACGTCTCGATAACAGTGTAATTAAGATTAAAATTTGAACTTCACATTAATCGCCTCATATTTAGACTTTAGAGACAGTGACCTCTATCATAATCTTTCAATTAAAGATACTAGTGATAATTATGCATTTCAACTTTAAACATTATAGTTAAAAACTAAGTAATTCGAAAAATGTTTGTTTTAGCTTTAGAAAAATTATCGTAATTACATAAAATAATAATGAATTATTTTCTTAAACTAAATGTTTCATTCAAAACCGCATTAATTATTAGTGGTTTTAGCTTGTGGAAATTAATTAGGAATGATAAGCTATAATCACTCAAACATGTGGAATAATGAACTCTGTTATTTTTATATAATTATTTCTAAAAAATATGTTAAATTATATTTTTTTCTATTATGAAACTATCCAATTTTACAAAATATTAAATCCTTTATTTTGACAGTAGAAGTTATTATCTTCTATAATTAACAAACAAAAAACCTAAAAAATCCAATGTTCAGCATAATACGACACTAAAATATCTTAACATTTTCTTTATTTTTGTTATATAATCTGTCTAATTTATAAAAAATAATTTATTTTGATTATATGCAACTCAATTTATTAAAAGTAAACAATTCTCATTTTTTAAAACTAGGAAAATCTAGAAACCACAATAATTAAGCTTCACAAAAGGAAAGGCAATGCAAAGCATAGCATGTTTTTGTTGAAGATGCAACGCAAAGCATGTTAAACGAATAGGTGTCAATTTAGGATGAAAAAGAAAAAATGGGGAGTCTACTCTAGGGATCTCCAGAGGAAGCCATGTACGATAGAAATTGGATCGAAGGGTACAAAATTAAAGCACTGGTGAGTTAGGTTTTCTTTTCTTACTTTAGTCGGTAAGATATGGGAAGATTTTTTCGTTTTTCTATTTTTGCTAGACAAAGTTTTTTTTAATTTAAAAGAAAATCGGAAGCTAACAGTAATGATATTATTTTTACTGGATATGATCATAAATATACTTATTTTCTGCTTTAAAATGTATCTTTGTGCGATGATAACTGGAGTAATCAGTCACCACATGCTGAAAAAAGTTTTTGACAATAATAATTAGCTACAAATGCATTTGCTTTTGATGCTTCTCCTTCGATTTCACTCCTCTATTGCACATGCTTGCTTCATTCCTAACCCTACATCTTTCTCCACATGTTTCTCCTAAATCATTCCATTGTTTCTACACAAATATAATTAATTCAGTATATAAAATCTTATTTTTGTACAAACAAGATGCTAATTTAATGGTTAGCATGTTCTTCTTAAAAAAAAACTATATATAAAGAGGTTATATGTTCAAATCTAAAAAAAATTGTACTTTTTAGGATTTCTTTGTATAAAATTACGTCTAGCTTTCTTATTGCAAAGTATTAAACCTTTGATCTTAGAAGTAATAGTGTTCTCACTCAATTATTTGTACATTTGTAATTACCAACAAGTTGTTAGCTTAACATTTAGCATATTGTTCTCGAGAGAACTCCATGCTAAGAGATTATAAATTCAAATTTCAGAAGAAAAAAAAAAGACATTTGTTGGTGATGGCTACTCTTTATACAAAACTCTCGATCTCAAAATTAATAACGTACACATTCAATTATGTGAATTAATTTTAGATAGCTAATTGTGTTTATAATTTATGTAATTCGATGACACCACTTGATGGTGTGTTTGTCAAATTTAATCAATTTTTTAATGTAATCATTAAATTTTATTCCTTTTGTCGTTGAACTACTCATGATCTGTATACTAATTAACCATTGATATAAATTAAATTTTGTAATGTAACCATTGATAATTTGATATAGAGTATTGATGAAACTAAACCGAGTGACTGACGCTATATAAAATCAAAATCGAATGACAGAAAACAAATAAATTTACGATCTCAGAATAAGAGAAAAAATAACAATCCATACCTTATACCCACTAAAATTACACCATTAATGTAGTGAAATTTAGACACATATGATGAACATAGCAAATTTAATCCATGAAAATTGACATATATAATAAAAGCTATGTTCTATCATATAAAAAATCACATGCAAGTTCGATAAACCATCATATGATCAAATATGATAGGCTCATGTATATAAAAAAGATTAGACTAAAAGAGGAAGAGAATGTATATGACATTCACGAATAAATAGTTAGATTTTGATCATATTTTTTCATTTGAAGGTTTCAATTCGAAAAGAACAAAGAAGGGATGATAGGGATTTATGAGCAGAAAGGACTGAAGGCGAGATGTAACTGGTAGTACCATATATTATACACAATAAATCCAACAAGAAATTAAAGCAACCGACAAAAAGAGAAAAAGATTTCACAACTCTTGTTTCTATCCAGAAGTTTTTTTTTTGTCAGTAAAAAGGAGAGTCAATAGCTACCGATAGTGGTTATATCCTTGATGAATATGACTGTACAAGTAATTACTCTTCGACGCAGAATGCTCGCTTATTTAGCGATAAGCAAAGAGCGAAATGTTTGATAATTAGAAACTTGCTGCTTCGTAAAAAGCTCCACTTTAAAAAGGGCACATTGCTATGCTTGGAAGTATTAGCATATATTGCTCCTGTGTAAGCAAAAAATATCTATCAGCAACTTAATTACCGAAAAGACAAAAAAAATGAAAGCAACTTATTTAAGTATGATTTTGGAAATTAACAGTATAATTTTTTAGTTTAAGATACTAAAATTATTTTCGTTGCTAAGTAATTAAATATTGCATTTTTATTTAAGGAAGATTAAAATAACATCAATTGCACCATAAAAACTGTAGTAAAATGACACAAACTCGTCTTTTAGTTAAAAAGTCTCTAATTTGAATCTTAAGTATTGAATTTAAACTTGAAAAAAAGTAGTATTCGAAAACTTGATAAGCACGCGATTGTACTAAAGGCAATTTTGGCAATTCAACAATTGGCTAGCAGATTATTTTTTTCCCACTAGAGGTAATGCTTCTATATGTATACAATTTTTTTTTGAAACCCTATATGTATACAATTATGATTCCTCTAATGTCAAAACGATCAATCGAAGTGTTATCAACTCATGAAATGGTGTCGGATCATTTGATGAAGGACCTACTCAATTAACTTGGGCCCCACATATTGTTGAATCTGTAACCTCGTTATTAAAGTGTGGCTATCAAATAGGAGTATTTCTCACAATAACTTATGTTTGAAAAAATTGTAGTATTTAATAATATAATATACTATAAAATGCATGTCGGCATGTTTCTGAAGTGGCATAAACTTAATCCATTAAGCTCAGTATAAAGACCAAGTTTTAAAATCTAGAGAAATAAAAAAAGTTTTAAAATCTAGAGAAAAAGGCAATAAACAAAGGTTCACGCATGACGAATAATATTTTACTACTATCGAATAGTTTCAGGAGTTTTTGCAATTTTTTTTTGAAGAGTACAATTCTTTTTAGTAGGATGCAATTTTTCTTATCAATTTACAACTTTTTTTAAAGTTTTAAAAAATTCTAATATATAAATAAAAATTATTAATTAATTATTAATCACAAAATTATAAATTCTAATAAAAAAATACCGCACTTTAATAAAGAAGGTTACAGGCCACGTTGAAGCTCATCACTGAACTTCGGGCTTATTGGAGGGCTTCTTTAGTGACCACAGTATGGATGCTTTGACAGACCAGAAATAAGGGTATCTTTGATGAAGTGTTGCTTTCTCTTTCCTTGTCTCTTCGGCGAATTTGGGGTGCTATTCATGAAGCCAATTACTTTGGCATTGGTTCTATGGATAACATCCTCCCTGACCTTCATGTCTTGCAGCAAATGAGTGTCCAAGGTAGACCATCTAAAGCTCCTAAAATCCTTTCAGTTCGTTGGCAGCCTCCTTCACCGAACTAGATGAAGGTTAATACTGACTAGTCTTTCTATGATTCTTTTTCGGGTGCTGGTGGAGTTTTCTGCAACCCTAAAGGATTTCCTTGGGGATGCTTCTCTCTTCCAACCGATGGAGTCTCTACCTTTGTTGCTAAACTTATTGCTGTTATTTGGGCAATCAAGAAAGGTTGAGAATTGGGTTGACATTCATTATGGATTGAGAGTGATTCGGTTCGGTTCCTTGGCAAGTTTATATCAAATGGCAGGAATGTTTACACTACTTTTCTCATATGCACATGATTGCTTCTTATATCTTTCAAGAAGGCAATGGGGTGGCGGACAAGCTCGCCAATTATGGAAGATCTCTAGATAACTCTGAATGGTGACCTACTTTTCCTAGCTTTTGTGGTTCATATATGATGAATTAACTAGAGTTGAGTGTTTCCACTTTGTTTAGTTGTGGATTCTTTGGTTTTTTGCCCTTTTTTGGGTTGTATCTTGCTACTTTTTATAATTTTTCTTTATATTTAATAAAATTTGAGTTTAAAAAGATGAAGAGGTGGAAGAGGAGGTACCAACCTAGTTGAGATATCTCTATTGCAGTCATTGATTCTTGAAACTCATGCTTTTATTTTTTTTTAAAACAGAAGATTACAAAAACTCTTGTAACCATTCAGTTGTAAGAAAAAAAATTATCTCATGCATAACATATAGAGCGAGTAGCTAATCAACCACACTTCACATATTGGTATAAATACTAATGCATCTCTCAATTATGTTTTTACTAAGATAATTTTGAAATAAAAACTTTAAAATTTTATTTTATCCGTGATTTCTCCTTTAAACATGTAATGATAATCTTTTAGAAGGACAAAAACTTTTCTTATTTTACTTCTTGAGAGGTGATCCAACGGTACGAACTTTGTCCCGTGCATGCGAGACTCAGATTTGAGACCAAACGTCATTTTTATTTTTGCAGTAAGTTTCTAGATATCATCGTGGGGTATATCCCGCTGCTGGCTCCTAGCAGGTGTCGTGGTGAGTATTTTTCGGTTACCGCCGAGAAAAGTAACATTCTACGGCGGAAAGTATTTACCTGTATGATCACGCCCACTAGAAATACACAACTACCGGTAACTCTCGACTTCTCTTATTACTAACAAAAAAACTATTCTTATTTTAATTTGTTCCAGAATTCTTTTAAATTTTTTTGCATTACTCGCGATTAGCCATGTCATCATTATCTTTATAATCATTCAAATTGAAAAAAAAAATTGAGATTGGTATAAAAGAATTAAAGATTATGAAAGTGTTGAGGATAAAAATATTTCAATCTTTGTTAACTAAGTTGAAGTACAGGCCTCTTCAAAAAAAAAACTTAAAGTACAGGTTGGATTAATCGATCTTATCCATTGAGTTTGGTAATAATTAAGGTGGGGTTAATTTTTTTGGGTATCTTTTACCATTTTAGTGAAAGAGGCCAAAATGAGAAAAATATGGTGCCGGTTCATTTTAGAGGAAACCGGATTGTTTTAGGGAGATTCCAATTCCAACTTATCCAATTTCAATGTGCCCTTAAAACGTGGGGTATATTATACCATGTGTCTCCATTTCTCCTACCAAAATTCTTGTCACCAGCAACAGGACATCTACTCAATGCTTACATCGTATAATTTTGGTTGTTTGTTTTTAAAATTCATTATAATAAATCGTGAATTAGTAAATTATAAATACTTGAAGGATAAAAACGTATGGATAATACTATTGTCTGATTACAATAAATAATAAGATTTTTAGGTAGAGAAATATTTTCGAGTTGGCAAAGATTTTGAGTTAACTCCAGAGTTTAAAGTTTAAACGTCTAAGCTACTTAATTTTAAATATTAGAATCTTTAGCGGCCGAGCTCCTCAATTCATTGCGATGCTGCAAAACCAAATAAGTTAAAAAATGATGATTGCTTTTTTATGTCCAGTTTTAGGTCTAATTCTTTTTTAAAAAATGATGTTCAAATTTTAATTGTAAAAAGATTTTTTTAAAACTTATATTGTAATAATTGTTCAAAAAATTATATCATTATAAAAATATAAATATTTTTTATTACTATGTAATATAAAAAAATTAAGAAGTCTTTTATTAAATATACATTATTTTAGCAAAAGTATGCAGTAAACGAAACATTGGGCTACAAACTAGGAACCTCCAATTTGAATTTAATATATTGTCTTTTAGAAAACAGATTTAAGACAAAATGGATAAATTTTCATTAGAAAAGGGAAATCAGTAAGTCATTTACCATCTAATCTATACCATAAAACAACTCTTTCATAAACAAAAGAAGGAAAAAAAAAGTTCGAAAGAATCTTATTAAGTAATTATTCTTTTTTTTCATCTTTATCTTTGCCTTGCGTATTTCAGGCTCCACCGCCACAGAAACACTAGGGTTGTAGATTCAATAAAAAATTCCCACTCCAATCTTCCCCTCACAGCCCTGTCACAAACTCTCCGACTCCACCACACCTCTACCAAGCCACGTAACCCCCAAACACTCCACAACAAAGCCACTTGTAACGCCTTCACGCCACTCTCCCAAGACCGGTCCGTAACTCACCAAATCCCCAATATTTTAACCGCAGTGGAAATACATCTCCTAAGAAATTGACCCAACCAGAGTTAACAAACCCCAACTATGGTTAGACCATATCAGTTTATATGCAAACCACACCCCTCAGTTTCTCTGTACATAAAAACCAAACCATAAATCCTCACTTGAAAAGAGAATGATGCTTGGCGAACCTCATCGCTTTAACGTCCACGCGCCGCCGTGGGCGAATCCACTCGATGATAACACAGGAGATGACATGTACCCATCATCACCAACGAATGCTACGAGCCCTTATTATCTTCAAGAAGCACTGACGGCGTTGCAGAGGTATCTGCCGTCGAACGAGGCTGAGATGGACTCGGACCTTGAGTTGGAACCTGACTCCGCCATGGACGCTTCGTCCTGCGATCATTTCAGGATGTTCGAGTTCAAGGTGAGGCGGTGCGCGAGAGGACGGTCACATGACTGGACGGAATGTCCCTTTGCCCATCCCGGCGAGAAAGCGAAAAGAAGGGATCCGAGAAAGTTCCATTACTCCGGCACGGCGTGCCCGGACTTTAGGAATGGGAATTGCAAGAAAGGGGACTCGTGTGAGTACGCGCACGGCGTGTTCGAGTGCTGGCTTCACCCTTCGAGGTATCGGACTCAGCCTTGTAAAGATGGCACGAATTGCCTGAGAAGAGTCTGTTTCTTTGCTCACACGCCGGAGCAGCTCCGAGTCTTGACTCAGCAGAGCCCGAGAAGTGTGAACTCGGATAGTCTTGATCACAAGTCGCTGCCGTTTTTGTCGTCCCCTGTTTCGGCTTCGCCTCCCGAGTCTCCACCAATGTCTCCGATAATGAGCCGGTCGTTGGGTTCGGTGGGGGAACTGGTTGCTGCGTTTCGGAACGTGCAGTTTCAAAAGGTGAAATCCTTGCCAACGTCTTGGATTAACAGTCCCGGGTCGGGAACAGGATCCGGGTATCCGTCTCCTAGAAGTGGATCTAGGTTGCGTCCTAGCGTTTCTAGCTTACCGACGACTCCAACCCGTGTGACGAATCGGGTCGGGTTTGCATACTGGGATAAGGTATGCGAGGAGGAGCCTTTAATGGAGAGGGTAGAGTCAGGAAGGGATTTGAGGGCTAGGATGTTTGAGAAGCTGAGTAAGGAGAACTCGTTGGGTCGGGCTGACCCGGATGGTGATTTGGGTGGGTCATCGAATGCTCCGGATGTTGGATGGGTCTCTGAGTTGGTGAAGTAAATGGAAGTAAGTTTGTGATTTGTTTTGATGATGATTATGATGATAATGATTTGGGTCTTTTCTTTTAAGGTTCCATTTTGGTCACGAGGGCTTCTGGGAGAATCTTTTCCTCTTGTGAATAGTTTTGTGAAGGGGGTGAGGAAGAAGAAGCAGCAGATGCCAAGTGACGAAGAAATTTATGGATAACTATGCGTACATAGTATTTATAATCAAATATAATTAAGTACCGAATAGTATGATTATGATGATTATGTAATTTCCTGGGGTTGAAGAGAGTAGAACCTCTATTTTGGGGAATTTTCTGAGAAGTTCAGAATCCAGAAGCCTTGGAACAAGAAGATTTGGCCGTAACTTAGACATGAATTTTCTCTTCTCCAAAATGCTTGATTAGTAACTCTATTAGTATTATTATTGCCATCATCCAAACTACTGATCTTAATTATTTTAAAAATTTGGGAGCCAATGTAAAGCTCTTGTTTTCTGATCATGCAAATTACGGGAATATATATAAGCTTCTTTTTTCTGCGAAGAATATTGTCACGGTTATAATGTATATTTGAATTATTAAGTAAGTGTGGACGTGGGCATAGATAGATTTGGTCCATGAAGAATGACTAAAAAAAGAAGGATGACTAGTTAAGAGTGTGATGTGGGTTTGGGGTATGACTTAAAAAATTTCAAGAGAAGGGGGATGTGTGTATATAAAATAGGGGACAGAAGTTGCGTTGGGAGGAAGGTACATAATAGACTGGAGAGAAGAATACACTTCACTGGTAACTTACTACTTTTTCTTTTCCATAGTTTTTGGTCATAAATGTAAGGTTACTTTGATGCAGAGATCTCACACCCATCTTTCTGCTCCCTCCTCCTAGTTAGTTCCTCCTTACCCATCAGCGTGGGTGCCATTTAACACCTTCAAAAAATATCTAACTCACCCAGCAGTGCTTTCAATGTTATTCTTTGACTCCATCTTGTTTTATCCTTTAAATTTAAACACAATCATCAAGAATTTTTACTTGTTTTTATTTTCTCTAATTTTTTATTTCAATGTACTATCTTTTCTTGAAAAGGTGTCATATTTTTACGGTTTGCTATTTGGTAACAAATTTTCATGTTCAGAATGTAAGTAATTTTGAAAAAATAAGGAATTAATTAAAATATTATCATAATCGATGTGGGATTAGTTTTAGTGGGATGAGTACACAGCTCAAGACTTCCAGGGCTTAAGGTATAAAGGGTCGGAACAAGACTTCAAGTTCTGAGTTTGAGGTCGAAATTTATGTTAGCACATAAAAACCCATAAGAATTTATTTTTGTTTGATTTGATAGAATCCGTGCTGCACACAATATACGGATGATACTACAATAAAAATTTTTAAAAATTTTTTTTAATAAAAATTTAAGTTAATTTTAAATTTTATTATTTAATTTAAAATATGATTATTTAATTATAATTTTAAAAATTATTTAATTTTATAATAAATTAAATAATTATAATTATTATTTAATTATTGTAAAAATTATTTAATTTAAAAAATATCTTTAATAAAAAAAAATTTAAGAATTTTTCTTGTAATATCACTCTTAACATCAAAGTCGCCAACAGTTAACGTTGTTCATGACTTCACCTGTACAAATCCGAAAGTGTGTGTATGTTCTGTCCCTTTCGATGATGCCGGGATTTTATCCTCAACCGTTGGATCCAACACTGGTGGACCATCTGATGGTGTGTGAGTTGACACGTAGAATTGATAGGTATAGGCCTTTGGCAAATTGATTTAGACATAATTGAGAATTACTGGTGGCGACGTTATTACATTTTGAGAATAGGGTTATTTGGGGGTAGTGTACATTATTTATCGAAAAAACCGACTCCATAATGATGTATGTATTTTGGATATCATTTTTTTAGCATCCTCCAATATATGTTTGCAACTTGTGCGGTTCTTAATTTTACTTGTTGTTCTCGAAAAGCTTATAATTAATTGGCTCCACCAGTCCTGATTAATGTGGAGTAAATTTTAATATTTAATTTTTACCAACAGTTACCTCCGACTTCTTGGGTCCATTGCATTTAACTTGAGGAAGCAATTGAGACAATCAGACTTTTATATATGACTTTGAATTTATGCTGTCGTGAAAAAACTGGAAGAGAGACGTTTACTTTCACTAACTCAGAGCTCAAGTAATTGAAAAAGAATCTCAATCACACTCTGCCTTACGCCATCAGATATAATTTAACCTGAAAAATGAAAGGGCTCGACTAGAGAGTTCTAGACATTACTGAACATGCCACGATACCTACGAATTGGTGTTTAATTATTCCACTAATTCCAATTTTTCTTGCATCAACGTGATTGTCAACAATATTCTTGTATATGGTTGGGAAAGTCATTATATGGAAGATCGTTCTTGACAAAAGAGAACAAAATCATTGTTATGACTACCTATCAATACCATTTGCAATCCATTGATTACTTTTAGAAAAAATAGTTCGACCATGACAGATAAATCAGAACTCAGTCAATTAAAATATGAACTGAAATCAATTGATAAAACTAATTGAGTTGAAAAAAAATGAGCTCGTAAGACTCATTAGACCCACGAGCCTATTTACAGATTATATGAAGGAGTTTTCTTCCTTTCCTTCTCTTTCCAACATACACCTCACAAAAGAGAGGAGAGGAAAACCTCTCAACTGGGAGAAAGAGAGGTTGAGGCCTCTTGAGTTCGAGTATTACACAGATCATGTTTGACATCTAGACTGTGAAAGAGACAAACATTTTCATTGATAATTTAACCGTAATTTGCTCGCGAGACCAACATTGGATCTAATCCTATTCTACTGCTGGTTGCTTATGTCTTCCGCTGGAATCAATGTTAATAAATCAAACCTACTAATTATACTATTTATTAGTTAAACTAGTATAAAATTCATTCAATTACAAAAGGCAAAAACCTTGTCTAATATTTATTAACTTGCATGCAACTGAAGTATATTCATCGTGCACAATTTCGAGCTCCACATGAAACATAAAAATACCCAAACATGTTCTATATATTGAAAATAAGAATGGAAAATATTTTTGGAATAAATTATCGTTGATTGAATGATTCATGTAGAAAGTATACATACAAAATGAAAGAAAAAAATAAAAAAAAGCATAACTAATTAATTAAGCTGTTGTTTCTTTTTAATGAAAATTGAATCCTTAACTTTTTGACAATTTTAATATATATATATCAGAGAATTCAAATTTCAGAGAAAAAACTTAGAAAGAGAGAAATTGTTAATTCTCAAAGTTCCAAGATAGTTACCAATTCTTTTGTACAAAAACAAGCGTATATTTGTTTTTTTGTGAGTCATTTTGTTAGTTCCCATTGAAAATTGAACTCTCAACTTTTTATAGCATTGAAATTGACTCTAGTAAAAAAAACATATATTTATTGTTCCTATTGACTTTTGCTGGACTGCATTTTTATAAAACCTATATGTGTGTAAATCCAAATAGAAGGGTTTATGAGCTTCCTTGTAATACTACCTAGACTATCTATATTATCTGCTTGTTAATTAATTAATATTCGAGTTGAGTAGGAAAAGAAAAACACATATATACTAGCAAAATTCGTAACACAATGAACTCCATTACATAAAACCGGTCTTATTTCACGAGCTTTAAGATAACATAAGTTTTGTTAATTATGTGGTTCATGCTCTTAGCTTGATACGGATGTCCATTATTCAGTGAATGAAGATGGGGTTCTGTTCCATACATTTCTAATCAGTAATGAAAGCTTCTACTAGTATTTCTCTTAAATAATTTGGACGTAATTGCACTATATTAATCATTCTTAATTAATTATATGTAAGCTCTAAATTAAGCATAATCGATAAGCCGCTTAATTCACACAGTAATAACAAACGTCGTCAACATGCATGGAAGCCATGTGTGTTGGTAAAATCCACACATTATCGTCAATACTAAGCATCCTAAGCTACTTGGAAATGCAGAAGTTTGGAGCTCAATATGGTCCACGATTCTTCAAATCTCTGACATTATTATATGTACATGAGAAACATGATCATCATGATCATATCATTCATGCCCTCTTCTCTGATCATAGAAAATAAAACCCATAAATGCATTATTGCCTTGATTGATATATATACCTAGTGAACTCACAACCCCACTCGAGGAGGTTGATCAGTAACCCACCATTTAACGTGACGTTGCTCTTCCAACCGACATTTAACTACTTCAAATTATATATCCAGGCATGT
The DNA here is from genome assembly GCA_948243855.1 of Flueggea neowawraea. Lineage (NCBI taxonomy): Eukaryota > Viridiplantae > Streptophyta > Magnoliopsida > Malpighiales > Phyllanthaceae > Flueggea > Flueggea neowawraea. The sequence goes on from CAODLS013022218.1 coordinate 21,857, forward strand.
TGCGTTGTCTATTGAATTCTATGAGCTAAACAAAAAAGTGTAAATGAGATGGCATCAAAGTAATAATTTTGATATATGTTCATGCCACCGATGATGGTGGTTCTGAACAGACTTTACTTATTCAGAAGAAAACGACCATTAATAATGCACATGAATTGGCTTAGTTGATATTATCCTTGGAGTATTTTTAAATATTTTAAAAGAATATTGGTAATGTGACCAATCGTTTTGCAATTTAATCGTATTATAAGAGTCAACTTTTATACTAATAGGTTGAAAGTTTAAGTTTGATATGAACAAATAAAATGAATTAAAAAATAAATATTAATAATTTGATATGTCATGATCCTTTTAGTCGTTTGAGATGTATTGTATTTGAATCTGTTTAGTAAGTAATATAAGTTAGTACACATTTCTGCCGATAGCTACAAATTTATTACATAGCTAATTAAAAGGTATTGACTAAATATATTATTCTGTCAAACAAACAAATAAATTCAAAATAAGTGGACCACGACAGAAATGAATATGATGCTATGTCGTTTTGTGTACTATTTTTGGAAGTGTTGTTTTGACCAGGACGAGATGAGGGTCGAGAGAGGACCATAAAAAGAAGTTCCGGTTTCAAGAGAACACATGGTATGCTAAAACTTTTGAAGTCTTTATTAATTATTTGATAAGATATTTTGTTAATTATTGCAATCTCTTCTTCTTCTTCTTCTTCTTTTAATTCTGAAATTAATTATTGCAATTGTATAACTGTAACATAATCCCTGGTTATATAGGGGTGTTTGTTTGATGTAAATTATTTTTTACAGAGTTATTTCACTCTTCATATTTTTTTTATTATACTGCATAAAGTTATTTCATATGTGTCACTTCTATTTTTTTATTATATAAATTATTTCTACAATCTATTTTATTAAATATATCTCAAACAAACACATTTTAAGGCCTACTGTATATGGTATGAAAAACTCGATCGCATGACATGAGCTAGTTTCGTTTTCTATGTGCCACACGAAGATCCTCACGGATGTAAGAATTACGAGCGGGTAAAGAAGATGAACTCCTTCTTCTTTCTTATGGAGGCTGACCACCTCTCCTCTTTTTTCAAATAGAAGATGTTCTTTTGTGGTATTGTGTTATAGAGACTTCAACTTTAACTAGGGTTATTCAACTGTTTATAATTGACACATGTAGATTTTTTTAAGTACTTAATGTAGAGTACTTAATTAAGATTTGACTTAATTCGATTGGGTTTCTGAGTAAGATAATTAAGTCTTAACCGTATCAAACTTGAATCAATTGATCCATCATAAGCAAATCACATTGTTTTAACATGTGCTAAATTGACTATTAAAGCAAATATATTGTCTAAGGGGTATTACTTCAATGAAGTTACTCTGAATTTAATAATATATAAGCAAGCGCA